>JARFIW010000898.1:0-10412 GCA_036346225.1 Platerodrilus igneus | reverse complement strand
CTGACCACGGGAATAAAATATCATGACATAGGTAGTGTCAAGCCTATTCAAGTAGATCTGTCGGTTGTCACAATTGTGCAGTAGGATTTGCACGCACCTGATTAATCACGCGTGGTATATAATGTCACAGCTTACACATAGCGTATTCAATTCCGAAAACTTTACCAGTGTGAGACTCGGCTGCATCAAATCTCACCCTGTTTAATAATATAGTTATATATAGGAATTTAGTTTGGTAACTGGCCATAACGAAATTTCGCTTAGTAATAAAAACCCTTGTATTGTTCTATTAAAGTGGTTAGTTATTGTTTAGTTGTATTTTGACGAAAGAGTATAGGCTACATGTTTATTTTACATATATAAATACCTTGCAAGCTGATATAACTCTTACATCTATACGTTGCTAATAAAATTAAAAATTGAAGTCAGATACATCATTTACGTTAAGAGTAAGTGTGTGTGAGTGGGGTAAATCAGAGTATCACAAAGTCTTTTGAGTCAGACTGCTTAAAACGTCTGCCAAGGGTTCGTCATTGTTAGCTGTACTCGGGATACCAGTAGTTTCCTCTTCAGGTAATGTCGTGGGTGGAATCCATACTGAAACTTTTGGCAATGTGGCATAGTTCGTATAATCTATGATAGGCCGGAATAAAGAGTGTTTTGCTTATTGTTCTTATTAAATTCAGAAATTTTGCTCGTGTTAAAATAGTAATTACTTATATGATTTGTGTACTTGCGCTAAATTATTGGAATTACACAAAGCATTATTGTACGAATCCTTTCACACTACTACTGAGTATGATTTTTATTACATGTTTTACACACTAAGTGTGTGGAGTGAAGAATAGGTTCTGGTTTCCTTACTTGATGTCTAAATATGTCAAATACTGGTTCCGAATAAATACTGTAACGGTTCGCATTTGTTTTTTTGTCACACGACGCCCACACATATAACAGAAATTGAGTGTATTGTTAACACAGTCTCTCATACGAACGCTGTCATATTTAATACGTTACAAGTATAGTAATGACGAAAGTATTACACTCGCTATCAAAACTAATGTTTAAGCGCAAAGTCACAACCCACAAGAATGCACACGCACATTTGTAAACAAGCCTGCTATATTCTAGTTTTATTCCTCTATACCGCAGACAAAATACTTAAGGCATTGCAGGATGGGAGTGCTATAAATAGAACAAGTCAGTTGTTCACTTCCTTCAACGGAGGAACGGAAGGGGATTATGTGACACTTTCGTTCTGTGGTTATACTGCTTTATAATCATATATATATATATATATATATATATATATATATATATATATATTGCTGTAATTATAGGGTTAACTTAGGGGTAAGTTAAGTCATAGGGGTCGTAGAATAAACAAAAGAAACTCCCAAGTTACAAAAGCACATAATTACAGATATTACAAGAGTAAATAGATCATTATAAATATTATTAGTTGAGAGCACGCTGTATATAGCAGAACAAGCGATTAGAACACATGTCCAAGAGTAGCTACGAGCAAAGATTAGAATTTAAAAATGTAACGAAACGCATTGAAAATAAATCAGTGGAAAACCTGCATGAATTGGCTAGACAAACATTCAAAAAGGTGTTAATATATCACCTTAAACGCACGCAGAAATTATGCATTATTTGAAAAGCGAACGTGATCTACAAGTATCACATTTGTTCAAAAATCCAATTTATTAGGAAATAAACAAACACCAAATTTATGTCATTCAGATTAGAATAAGGCCAACAATATTAGTAGGTGCTTTTATGAACAAAAATTCCCGGTATTACTGAATTAAATTTGATGTATAATATTAAATTACGTGACAAAGAGCATGGATTCATGCAATTGAAAACACTATTGATAAAGTTTCCCAAAATAACAAGTGATAAAACACTTGAATTCGCCCAGCACGTGAAGTCAACGAATCACAAACAAAAGGGGCCGATCCTATAAATATCTTGACAATTGAATATCGAGTTAGTATACTTTTGAAACTGGGCAGTCACTATACTTGAAAGTGCTAAATATTTACGTCAAAAGTTCATCATTATTTTGTTTTCGACCTTACTTAAGGTCGGTTTGATGTAGGTCTAACTTCTTTTCTATTCTGTGCTAATCTAAAAAGCTCTACATACCCTTCACAACCTAAATTTCTAATAATTTGACTAATATAGCTTGGTCTAGGTCTTCCTATATCCTTTTCCTATCCACCTGGCTCTACATAGATTTTAGCAACCTGATGGTTGTTAAAGAACTCTAACATGTTTACATGATTACCATTTATAAGGAAATGAACTATAACCTGGTTATCCGCTTCAAAAAAGGAAAAGTGTTAAATTATATGTTATGGTAAGGCTTAATCAACGAATCGCTGCCAACATGCCAGACCGCTACCTAATTGTGATTTATGTCATGGTGACGTTTATTAAATTATTCTTTAAATTATTCTTTTTGTTTTGTTTTCGAACTTACTTAAAGTCGGTTTGACGCAGCTCTAAATTCTTTTCTATTCTGAGCTAGTCTAAAAAGGTCTACATAACCTTCACAACCTAAATCTCTAATAATTTGACTAATGTAGCTTTGTCTAGGCCTCCCTACTCTATTTTTATTTGGTAGTGTATAATCTAAGACTTTACTAAATAGTCCCTCATGTCTTAACTGGTGCCCTATCATTCTATCTCTCCTGACCTATAATTGTTTCAACATACAGGGTTCCTCACCTATCCTTCTATAAACTACCTCGTTTGTTACTCTATCTGTCCAACTAATCTTTAACATTCTCCTATAATACCTATTTCAAAAGCTACTATCTTTTTCTTATCTACTTCTTTAATTGTCCAAGTCTCACTACCGTATAGTAGAACGCTCTATACGTACGACTTTAAGAAACTTTTTCTATTATTTAAACTTATACCATTAGCTATTAGTAAGTTTTTCTTTTTTAAAAACATTTTTCTAGCTTGAGCTATTCTAGCTACTATATCCCTTCTGCTACGTCCATCCTTTGTAATTATACTACCTAAATAGCAAAATTCACCTACCTCCTCTAACTCGGTATTACCTATTTTTAATTTTGGTTTAGAACTAGGCTGTAACTCACTTGTCATTATCTTTGTCTTTACTGAGTTAATTCTCACACTATAGTTACTCTGTAGCACCTCCTCTAAAATATTTAAAAACTCTCCTAACTCTTTTCTAGACTCTGCTATAATGGCTATATCATCTGCAAAACGTAACATGTCTATTTTCTGTCCCTGTACACTAACACCTCTCTTTTTTATCTCTCTAGCTAAGTTTAAAGCTTCCTCAATATAAACATTAAAAATCAAGGGAGACAGTATACAGCCCCGTCTAACACTATTTCTAATCTTAGTTTCCTTTTCTATTTCATCATATCTAATTACTACGCTTTGGTTTTTATATAAACTGTAAATAATTTTTCTATCCCTATGAGAGATTTCTATTTTTCGCAAAACTCTGAACATAACAATCCAATTAACCTTATCAAATGCTTTTTCTAAATCTACAAACGCAAAATGAGTCTTTTTTATTTTTTTGTAACCTTTTTTGGATAATTACCCTAATCATTAGTATCAGTTTTCTAGTCCCTCTGTCTTTACGAAAACCATATTGGTCTTCGCCTAAATAATTCTGTCAAACCTTCTACTCTATTTTTAATTATTATTGTTAGTATTTTGGAAGCATGAGAAATTAAACTAACCGTTCTAAAATTCTCACACCTATCAGCTCCTGACTTTTTTGGGATTGGGATAATATTTTTTTCGAAATCTACTAGAACCTCAGCTGTGTCGTATATTACTTTTACTAGTTCATATAATCTGTCTAAAGTTTTCTGACTTGCATATTTTATTAGTTCTGCTGGAATATCGTCTATCCCTGGCGCTTTATTTAGTTTAAGATTCCGAACAGCTCTATCAAATTCCTCTCTTAATATTGAAAACCCTATTTCTACATCCTCTTCTTGGTCGTTCTCTAACTCATCCATATCGTCTCCCTTATATAAATCTTCTAAATATCTTTTCCATCTGTCTGCTACCTCAACTTTATTTATTAGAAGCTCATTATTCTCGTCTCTAATACCATTATATTTTTTCCTATCTTCCCCAAAAAACTTTTTAACTGCCCTGTAAGCCCTGTCTGTCTTACCTACTGTCAAATCATCTTGTATTCCCTTACAATTCTCCTCCATCCATTTATTTCTAGCTTTTCTACACTCATGTACTATCTTATTTCTAACTGTATTATAATTTTGCTTCTTTCACTATCCACTTCTCTGAAAGGTTTAAGCTTTCTTCTATTCTCTATTAAATCTAATATCTCCTTTGTTACCCATGGTTTTCTCGCTTCTATTTTTTTCTTACCTATAGTCTGTGTTTCTGTATCATGTACAGTCAGTTTTATTTCTTTCCATCTATTTTCTACGTTCCCTTCTACAGCTATCTCTTTGCTCTTATTATCTAATACTTGTTTATATTCCTCTTTTACCCTACTATCATTAAGCTTACCTAGATCCCATCCCTCTCTTTTAACCTTTCTCAATTTTTTAAATTTTAGTTTACACTTCATTTTAACTAAGTTATGATCGCTATCTATGTCAGCCGCTGGATAACTACAACAGTTTTTAACTTGGTTTCTAAATTTTTGTTTAACTAAAATATAATCTATTTGGTATCTAGCCCTATCACCTGGCGCTTTCCAGGTGTATTTTCTCCTAACATGTTGTTCGAATAGGGTGTTTACAGTTACTAATCTATGTTTCTGGCAAAACTCAACTAATCTTTCTCCTCTATCATTTCGTCTGCCATACCCAAATTTTTCTACCATTTTTCCCTGACTACCTTCTCCCACTGACGCATTAAAATCGCCCATAACTATTAAATTCTCATGTCCTTTTATTTTTCTCACTGTACTATTTATATCCTCGTATGCCTTTTCTACATCCTCATCCTCGTACTGAGTTGTTGGCATGTAAACCCATACTAAAACAGTGTCTGTGGGTTTTGTACTCAATCTAACCATAATTGTTCTATCACTAAATTGTAAGTACTCATTAACTTTATGCCCTAATCTTTTACCTAACACTATTCCTACCCCTGCCTGTCCATTAGTTGAAGAAGTTGTAATTATTCTATAATTATCTTTCCAAAAGTCATTACTATCTGGCCATCTCACCTCACTAATACCTAAAATGTCCAGCTTTCCCTTTCTCATTTCGACTAATAAATTCGTTAACTTATCTACTCTAAGTAATGATCTTACATTCCAAGTCCCTATCACTGAATCGAACTGTTGTTTTATATTCTTACGATGACGAGCCCCAAGTACCCCCTCCCGGAGATCCGAATGAGGGAGTATTTTACCTCCGGACAAGCATTTTACTTGTGAGCTCTCCATCATATATATTTCGTGTTTTAGGCCACGCACACCTGAGAAATATTGTGGTAGGTTCCCATATCTTTCCACGACGCAGTTTTTAAAGATTTTAGAAAAAAGCCGTATCCGTCACGGCCAACCCCCAACAAGCTTATAAATTATTGAGGATCGCCCGAGACCAACCGACCCTCCGTCAATATCTTGTAGCCAGCAAGGCTGCTGCCCCTTGCTGCGCCTTTTAATCGCCTTTTACGATAAGCAGGCTTACTATAGTAGTATTCTTTATCCCCTACTATAGGGATACGTGAAAAGTTAATTAAATTAAAGTGAAAAATTATTTTAATATAGTGCAAAATTGTGAAAGCGAGCCGTACTTCTGAAGACGTAAGTAGATAAGATTTAGTGAAATTATACCATTTCTAATAATAAATAAAACAGGGTTCCTAATTACCATCTTGATAATCATCTTAATTATCATCTTGATTACAATATTAAATTACAATCTACATAACGATCCTAATAAAGATCTTGTTACGACTCCTGTTAAAACTTTTAATAACGATCAATTACGATCTTAAATACAATTTGGATACGAGTCAGGAGAATGCTGCCTTTAAAGCAATTTGGTAATCTCTGAAAATGGTAAATATTCTATTACGGAAATGAAAAACCTTTCATTGGAATAAACTCACCAATAACTATTCAAATTAAACTCAGAATATTCAGACTAGACACGAAAATTCTTGGGGATGCAGAGCACCTACTGAACCACTTCAGGTTGGATATTTTGATATAATTTATTTCTAAAAACTGTTTTTATCTCAATGATAATTCAAAATGTAAGAGCCGACAAACTGGGGTTTCTTGGATAAATTTATGAAAGGTAAGAGGCATATTGAAACTTTTCAAAAGGTCTTTAAATGTAATAAAAAGCTCGTTTTGCTGGCTTCATTTTGTAAAAATCTGACAGATGTAAATAATTTAAAAAGGAAGAAGATATTTAATAAAGGTTGTAAATATTTAATCATTATACTGTGTATTGTAGAATTGCTTTATTTAATTGAAACAGCTAGTCAAGGCAAAGAAATTTATAAATTAACATTTCTACAAATGCTTGAGTAATAAAAGAATAAATCACAGCATAAATATATCTGCCCAACCGAGGGGCGAGAACAACAAGGGTTTTATTTTTTCTACAGGAAGATAACACGACATAAATAGCTCGACCCAATCGTGGGGCTAAATATTAATATAATAACAAGGGACTACGAGTAACACGGCATAAATATGTACGCCCAAGTCGTGGGGCGGGTATAACACAGCAATATATATTTGTGTGTAATTTCTTGGGATGTAGGTCATAAATGTAAAAATGCTTTTTAATCTTTGTATATAAACATTACGCGTTTCGGTTTATTAAACCATGATCACATGTTTAAGTCTACAAAAAATATATAAAAATATTAAAACTTAAATAAATTATACTAAGTTAATCTAAAAATTTTAAAATAAAATTTAACTGGTGTATAACTCACATATTAACATTAAAGTAAATAGTCTACAACTAATGTAAAGCACAGAACACAATCCATTATGTACTTCTTTTATTATTGAATGTAAATAAATTTATTATTTTTGTTAGAAACTACAATATTAAACAGGCTGGGCAAAGCAAAGATAATACGAAAAATATACATGTTTTATCTAGGCAGATAGTATAGGAACATTGATAGAATATTTTTATTACAAACTGTATAATTTTGCAACTAATTTCTAATATACAAGGTTAGTCATTAGATTTATGACTTTATAATATTACGGTAAATATGCGTGAATTGTTCGTGATCTGCTGTTTGCGTGGCGCTGTATCTGGATCATTTCCAAAATATTTTTTTTTATCTTTAGGTTCAGTACCCAAAATATTCACGTTATTAAAGTCAAATGTATGCAACTTGTCTAACGCATGATTTGCGAGGGCTGTGCATCTCTTGTGTGATCCTATTGAGTATTGGTGTTCATATATTCTACGATAGATGTCTTGTTTAGTATTGCCGATATATGAATCATCGCAGTCTTTACAATTAAAATTTTATATACAATGAGTTTTTTCTTTATTAGGGGTGTTACTTTTTAATTTTGAGAATAGATGTTTATTAGTATTATAAGGTTTATGTACAATTTGGATATTATATGCCTTTAAACACTGTTGAATTTTTTTCGAAACCTTGCCATGGTATTCAATGCTCTAGGTACGGACACTGAGTGATCAACTAAATAGTGAGCGCTAAACTAAACAACCAACTAAATAATTAAATAAATAAGACTAAATTTCAACGTTAAAACACAAAATAATGTGACAAAACTCTAAATAAATGGTGTGATGCTTGAAGTGCAGGGTTAGTACTTTAAATCATTGAACAAACGGCCACAAGTTGCTGGAAAAATAGTTCGAAGTACAAGAATACACGCCAAGCGGTGGGTCAACGACTAGAAACCAATAAACGAGCAACCGACTTCGATCAGGAAGTTTTAATGAGAAGCAGTAGGAAGAGTATCGGGTCAGAATTATCTTTTCAATTCATAGTACGTTACATTTATTATTTTAAATATATGATGAACTGAAAACTTGCATGTAATTTAGATATTTGGTGTAAAAGGTCAACAAAAATTTGGCTGGTACATAAAAGTACGTTTAAAAAGAGAAATAGTTCATCGAACGTTCAACAAAACCATTAACAGTAAAATGCAATTCTTTTGTTGGCTTTAATTGCTATAAAAAGGTTTAAAAAAGTTATAAATTTCATAATAAACAAATTTGACAGGAGTATTTATATTTATTTTGATTTAAAAGTTATGTAAATAGTAAATGATATTAAAAAGGACGTAAAGTTGTAAATTGTACATTTTCTTCCTTTATTATACAAATTTGGTGAATTTCGCTTGTATTATTCAGGTATATGAAGTGTTAGAGGGTAGTTAAAAATTCTCTGTTATCGTATCGTCGTTGACTCTGTGTGAGGTATCACTGAGCTAGTCGGGGCATAAATTTAATAGTGTTAATTTTAATGTATTTTAAAAGCACAGAGAGGTGGCGGTCAGCAGGTAATTGGTCGATATATATTTGGCGAGCGGCGATTTGTAGCAAAGAAAATCGGCGACCCAACGAGGGACTCAAAAAACTCGAATTTAGGTGATAGTTAGGGGTAGAAGATACAATTTAAGAAATTAAAGTATACATTAAGGGTTATATACGTAATTAAAAATTTATCGGCAGGCAGAAAACAAAGTTAGAAGTTTAGTGGATAAGCTCGCCCTTCCTTCCTCTCTGAATGATCTTACACCATCCCTTCATTCAACTACTCGTGCTATTTAGGATTTCCTGCCTCCAACCCCCGAAGTGTGATGGTGAGTGTTTTGTAATTGAAATATACTTGAGTGTCGCATTGTATCCCTATAAATAATAATCCTACAAACCATTCATGGTACGCACTAAAATTCCTTGGTGAACTTATTTAACGGCTTATCGACAAGTTACAAATAGAGGCACTGCAGCTTTTAAATGACACGAA
This sequence comes from Platerodrilus igneus, assembly GCA_036346225.1. NCBI lineage: Eukaryota > Metazoa > Arthropoda > Insecta > Coleoptera > Lycidae > Platerodrilus > Platerodrilus igneus. The sequence continues at coordinate 1,427 of JARFIW010000898.1, read as the reverse complement.
GCAGTTAAATCCAATAATGTTACTCGCTAATCAACGGTTTATGCACCCCAGTTATAGGTTTCATGAAATTTAATTATGCGGCTGAGGAATTAGAATTTCATTATTTAAAGACCTCCACAAGTCCGAACATTATGTGGGGTATTTCTGGCATAATAATCACTACCCCTGAATAGCTTAAATTGGAAATACACGTTTCTCAAATTATTCGTTCTTACTATTCCGAAAAACTTTATACTATTGGCCGTGTTACATTTTAGAAACAATTTCCTTACTTTTTATGAGCATAACCACTTCTGATAGCTTATTTCCCCCACAAGTTATTATAAAAATAATTATCGAAAGCTTTCCATTTCCATTCCCTAGGGTATTTGGCTTCCGAACAAATTAGAATTATACGCTTACTGGAGAATTTTTAGAATTCCAGGCGAAAGCCTTATAGCTCTATAAAGTTTAGGACGACAGTAGAGGGCAGGTGTAATTAAAGCAAGAAGCAGTTCATTATCGCCAAGCCTACCGAATTCCTCCAAACAGCATTCAAATTGCCTTGAACGCACTCGCTTTGGGTTTGTTGAAGTGGGTCATAATATAAGATATATAATACTGGAGCGCTTTAAAATTAAACCATAGTAAGGGTTCCACCTTCTTGATGTTTTAGGATGATATAATATCGTAGGGCCTTATCAAATAAGGGCAAAAAGCTCGGAAACTTTTATTGTTAATTCTTATTTTAGAACTAACTATAGTATACTAAAGATAGTTGCAATTTTCTAAATAAAATAAAATTCAGATTTTGTGGGGATTCTAAAATACCTGATATGATTACAATCTCAAATGCGAAATGTTTTTTTTATTGTTGGAATACTTTACGAATTTCCTGTCTAGGCTTACTCTCATTGTAACATTGTCATATATGTAATTAATTTTCTGGTTCAATATGTATGTACGTACTACGAGCTACAATATTAAAGTTTAGGTAGGTTTCTTTACTTATTCATTATTATTGGTATCTAAATTTATAGCTTTCGTATTTAGAACTTTGTAGAAAAAGTCTCTTTTAATCTTAATTTGAAGTAAATGGACGACAACGTTCAAGCTATTCTCAAAATCAAAGTGACACCTCAGTTTAAGTTGTGGGTATAAAAATATTTAAACAATGTACGATGTAAACTTTGGTAAGGCATATCATCTCATTCTACTTCACATGATGTCATAACCAGGGCCGGTTCGAAGCCCATACGAAACATGCGACCGCATGGGACGCAGGCATAAAGGGGCGCCAGCAAACAAGGCTGGCGTCTTTCCTTTTAAATTTCTCCTCTCTCTAAAAATAAAATTTGAGTTTTGGCACCCCGCCACCACGAGCCACTAAAAGTTTTTAAAAAGATTAAGTAGTTATTACAGATACTATTAATAGCGCTTAGCGTGTA
>JARFIW010000897.1:0-10987 GCA_036346225.1 Platerodrilus igneus | reverse complement strand
CGCTGCTCGTCAGTTTCTCTTGGAACATCACCCAAAAAATTTTGCACAATTTAAGCGCTGCCCCCGCCGGCTGCGCTCTCATTAACCTGCACAAACTAACAAAGAACAAACGCCCATTTACTTTCTTCCCCGAGAGGCGAGGCAGCAAGCTGCAGAGCGCCGCCCTTTGCGCCAAGCTATTCCTCGTCGCTATCTTCCAGCTCGCTCGACTAGCCCTGCAGCTTTGCCAACTTGCTCAATCTCTTCTGCGAATTTTACGACAGAGCTATCGTCATCGCGAGTGTAGCAGGTCGCTCTGTATGCATCCATGAACTCCAGGACATCTCTGTGTGCCGCGCGAGCCACAGCGTCAGAAGCGTGCTCATCCAGGCCGAGGGCGCTGCGGAACACCTTTGCCAGGGCGGCTTTTTCGCCGGGCTGCAGAGGCTGTGACGGGTCTGCAAGGAACTTGTCGAGGGCTTGTCTGTGGGTGCCTTCTGCCATTTGCTGCTCAAGCGTGCGCGCCATCTGCTCTATCTGCGCCTCTTCATTTCCTATAAAGCCGGATGCAAACGCCTTGAGGGCTCCTTTCTCGTCTTCATTCAGCCTAGTGTCGCCATCTATTTCTGCCCGCCTAGCCTCGAGCCTTTCTTGTCTAGCCTCGCGTCTTTCTTGTGCAGCCTTCCGTTTTGCAGCCTGTTCTGCCCATAGCCCTCGAGCCTTTCATGTGCAGCCTTCTGTTCTGCCAAGCCCTTTGAGCCTTTCTTGTGCAGCCTTCCGTTCTGCCCACCTAGCCTCGAGCCTTTCTTGTGCAGCCTTCTGTTCTGCATCCTGTCCTGCCCACCTAGCCTCGAGCCTTTCTTGTGCAGCCTTCTGTTCTGCCCACTCAGCCTCGAGCCTTTCTTGTGCAGCCTTCTGTTCTGCAGTCGGTTCTGCAGCCTGTTCTGCCAACATAGCCTCGAGTCTTTCTTGTGCAGCCTTCAGTTCTGCCAACATAGCCTCGAGACTTTCTTTTTCAGCCTTCCGTTCTGCAGCCTGTTCTGCCCACCTAGCCTCGAGCCTTTCATGTGCAGCCTTCTGTTCTGCAGCCTGTTCTGCCCACCTAGCCTCGAGCCTTTCTTGTGCAGCCTTCAGTTCTGCAGCCTGTTCTGCCCACATAGCCTCGAGCCTTTCTTGTGCAGCCTTCTGTTCTGCCCACTCAGCCTCGAGCCTTTCTTGTGCAGCCTTCTGTTCTGCAGTCGGTTCTGCATCCTGTTCTGCCCACATAGCCTCGAGCCTTTCTTGTGCAGCCTTCTGTTCTGCCAAGCTAGCCTTGAGCCTTTCTTGTGCAGCCTTCCGTTCTGCCCACCTAGCCTCGAGCCTTTCTTGTGCAGCCTTCTGTTCTGCATCCTGTCCTGCCCACCTAGCCTCGAGCCTTTCTTGTGCAGCCTTCTGCCCCACTCAGCCTCGAGCCTTTCTTGTGCAGCCTTCTGTTCTGCAGTCGGTTCTGCAGCCTGTTCTGCCAACATAGCCTCGAGACTTTCTTTTGCAGCCTTCAGTTCTGCCCACCTAGCCTCGAGACTTTCTTGTTCAGCCTTCCGTTCTGCAGCCTGTTCTGCCCACCTAGCCTCGAGCCTTTCTTGTGCAGCCTTCTGTTCTGCAGCCTGTTCTGCCCACCTAGCCTCGAGCCTTTCTTGTGCAGCCTTCAGTTCTGCAGCCTGTTCTGCCCAATAGCCTCGAGCCTTTCTTGTGCAGCCTCTGTTCTGCCCACTCAGCCTCGAGCCTTTCTTGTGCAGCCTTCTGTTCTGCAGTCGGTTCTGCATCCTGTCCTGCCCACCTAGCCTCGAGCCTTTCTTGTGCAGCCTTCTGTTCTGCCCACTCAGCCTCGAGCCTTTCTTGTGCAGCCTTCTGTTCTGCCAACCTAGCCTCGAACCTTTCTTTTGCAGCCTTCTGTTCTGCAGTCGGTTCTGCCCACCCTAGCCTCGCGTCTTTCTTGTGCAGCCTTCAGTTCTTCCAACCTAGCCTCGAGACTTTCTTCTGCAGCCTTCTGTTCTGCAGCCTTCTGTTCTGCAGCCTTCTTTTCTGCAGCCTTCTTTTCTGCAGCCTTCTGTTCTGCAGCCTTCTGTTCTGCAGCCTTCTGTTCTGCAGCCTTCTTTTCTGCAGCCTTCTTTTCTGCAGCCTTCTGTCTGCAGCCTTCTGTTCTGCAGCCTTCTGTTCTGCAGCCTTTCTGCAGCCTTCTTTTCTGCAGCCTTCTGTTCTGCAGCCTTCTTTTCTGCAGCCTTCTTTTCTGCAGCCTTCTTTTCTGCAGCCTTCTGTTCTGCAGCCTTCTGTTCTGCAGCCTTCTTTTCTGCAGCCTTCTTTTCTGCAGCCTTCTGTTCTGCAGCCTTCTTTTCTGCAGCCTTCTTTTCTGCAGCCTTCTGTTCTTCCAACCCAGCCTCGAGACTTTCTTCTGCAGCCTTCTGTTCTGCAGCCTTCTTTTCTGCAGCCTTCTGTTCTGCAGCCTTCTGTTCTGCAGCCTTCTTTTCTGCAGCCTTCTTTTCTGCAGCCTTCTTTTCTGCAGCCTTCTTTTCTGAGCCTTCTTTTCTGCAGCCTTTGTTCTGCAGCCTTCTGTTCTGCAGCCTTCTGTTCTGCAGCCTTCTTTTCTGCAGCCTTCTTTTCTGCAGCCTTCTTTTCTGCAGCCTTCTGTTCTGCAGCCTTCTGTTCTGCAGCCTTCTGTTCTGCAGCCTTCTTTTCTGCAGCCTTCTGTTCTGCAGCCTTCTTTTCTGCAGCCTTCTTTTCTGCAGCCTTCTTTTCTGCAGCCTTCTGTTCTGCAGCCTTCTTTTCTGCAGCCTTCTTTTCTGCAGCCTTCAGTTCTGCAGCCTTCAGTTCTGCAGCCTTCAGTTCTTCCAACCTAGCCTCGAGACTTTCTTTTTCAGCCTGTTCTGCAGCCGGTTCTGCCCACCTAGCCTCGAGCCTTTCTTGTGCAGCCTTCCGTTCTGCAGCCTTCTGTTCTTCCAACCTAGCCTCGAGACTTTCTTCTGCAGCCTGTTCTGCAGCCTTCTGTTCTGCAGCCTTCTGTTCTTCCAACCTAGCCTCGAGACTTTCTTCTGCAGCCTTCTGTTCTGCAGCCTTCTGTTCTTCCAACCTAGCCTCGAGCCTTTCTTGTGCAGCCTTCTGTTCTGCAGCCTTCTGTTCTGCAGCCTTCAGTTCTGCAGCCTTCTTTTCTGCAGCCTTCTTTTCTGCAGCCTTCTGTTCTGCAGCCTTCTGTTCTGCAGCCTTCTGTTCTTCCAACCTAGCCTCGAGACTTTCTTCTGCAGCCTTCTGTTCTGCAGCCTTCTGTTCTTCCAACCTAGCCTCGAGACTTTCTTTTTCAGCCTGTTCTGCAGCCGGTTCTGCAGCTCTGCCCTCTTTTGCTCTTTGCTCTTTGCTGGCGGCGCTTGTTGAGGCGCATCAGAACGCGCACCACAGCAAACACAACCACGACTGTGGCAAGGCCTGCAAGCACGCCCCGCCCGTGTGTCTGCAGAAACACCCAGGCCTTGTTCATCCACAACTCGCTGCTCGTCAGTTTCTCTTGGAACATCACCCAAAAAATTTTGCACAATTTAAGCGCTGCCCCCGCCGGCTGCGCTCTCATTGGCCTGCACAAACTAACAAAGAACAAACGCCCATTTACTTTCTTCCCCGAGAGAGCGAGGCAGCAAGCTGCAGAGCGCCTGCCCCTTTTGCGCCAAGCTATTCCTCGTCGCTATCTTCCAGCTCGCTCGACTAGCCCTGCAGCTTTGCCAACTTGCTCAATCTCTTCTGCGAATTTTACGACAGAGCTATCGTCATCGCGAGTGTAGCAGGTCGCTCTGTCTGCATCCATGAACTCCAGGACATCTCTGTGTGCCGCGCGAGCCACAGCGTCAGAAGCGTGCTCATCCAGGCCGAGGGCGCTGCGGAACACCTTTGCCAGGGCGGCTTTTTCGCCGGGCTGCAGAGGCTGCAGAGGGTCTGCATCAAAACTTGTCGAGGGCTTGTCTGTGGGTGCCTTCTGCCATTTGCTGCTCAAGCGTGCGCCATCTGCTCTATCCGCCTCTTCATTTCCTATAAAGCCGGATGCAAACGCCCTGAGGGCTCCTTTCTCGTCTTCATTCAGGCTCTGCACGTCCCCAGATCCTTTTCCTGTCACCTCCACGCACAGTAAAAGCACAAGAGATAGCAGGAGCCAGTATCCCACGGCTCTCGGTGCTCTTCTGTTTGATTCCGTGTTCACCCTTAGCGCGCTGCTCGTCAGTTTTTCTTGAAACATTTTATGCGCAAAAGAACTTTCTGAAATAGTTTAGTTACGCCATGGATAAAGCATGTATAGATTATAGCATATCTATTACAAACCCCCAAGAAAAACGCGCTATAAGTCATTTGTCTCCCACTTTTTCACAGGCTTTGTGATGGCTCTATTTTTCTCCTTGCAGCGTCTCAAGGACCTCTAAAGTTAAGTGCATCTTGTCAATGAGGTCAAATGCATCCAATATTCCTTGTGGGGGGCTGAGTTGTTCAATAGCATCAAGCAGCTGGAGATAAATCTTATTGGCCAGGTCTCTGCTGGTGTCCTCTCCCAGCCCAAGGATTCTACGGAAAGCTAGCTGGAGAGTTTGTATCTCGTCCTGCGAGGCATGGTCTCTTATCTCTCTTGGGCCAGGATATGCTGAAAGAGTGTTTGTTGCAGACTTCTCCTTCTTGACTCTCGATGCAACGCACGATATCTCTTTCTTCTCGTCAGCACGCATTCTGGCCTCGAAGTCTTCGTAGGCTCTTTCATCGGTGAGAGTGCAGCTCTTCTTGCTGCCTCGCGCCCTTCTGGGCTCCTTTGGTGCCGGAGTGTTTGTATGCGCCTCAAGCTCCACAGAACCATGCAAACAACAGCACCGGCAACGACTACGCCCAGCACTGCAGGCCCCAGGGCCTGCGTGTATCCAGAGAGTCTGTAATACGCCAGATCTATTGGCGTAAGCTTCTCCTGAATCATCCTCGCTCTAATCTCACAGCTTAAATGCAGAATATGCTTCCCGTCCCCGTCAGGGCAGCCTCCTGCCAATGCTAGATCAAAGAGCATGCGAAATTTGCGCTGTTCAATCTCGCAAAGGAAGGCTGCAGCGATGCTTTTTAGGATGAGCAGTCTCACAAGAAAAATGCATACCTATCGAGACAGCGGGTCTAGACATTTCCCGCGCCCTCTTTTTAATCTTTAGATTATGTCTTCTGCAGCAATCATTTTCCCCTCAAGCAACCTGAACACAGGAGACTTCTCGTCTCTCGAGTACAGGAACATGGAGGAAAGCTCTGCCCCGTTTCCGTGCAAAAGACACATCCCGCTGATTTTCCCAAGCCTCTGCGAAAACCCTGCTCTCAGCACATGGCCAACCACCCGCTCGCCTCCGCCCATCACGAAGGACTCTTCTCGATGCTCCCTCAGACAAACAGGGGAGTTGAGCGAGAACCTTCCTCCCTTTGCAGTGAATGCGAAGAGGAAGTGTGCAGTGGACTCGAGGTCGAGCGAGATCCCTGGAACCTCCAGGCACAGCCTGCTTCTGTTCACGAGCAAAGGCCTCTTTCCCGGGGGCCTTCTCTCTCTTCTCTCCTCTGCGTCCCTCAGCTGCACTTCCAGGAACTCTCTCGCAAGTCCTTTCACCGGAGCATCAAAGTCAAAGCACGCTCGCTCTCTTTCTGTGCAAAGACGCAGGAGATCCTCTATGGATGCAGGAACTATTCCTCCGGAAACCAGCTTCTGCCATTCCAGATGCGCAGCATTCTCTCGCACAAGGATTTTTCCTTCTACGAGCTCGTCTTCCCCTGTCTCTGCTCTGAGGAGAAGAAGACTTTTCTCGTGTCTGAAGAACGCGCCGGGCTCTGCAGGCTCCACAGGCAGCGCCTCTCTCCTCCCGAAAAGAGACAGCACAAGCACCCCCTCCTCAGGTTCCCCGAGGCCGAGCTCCGCCACAAGCGCCGAGTCCTTTTCCAGCACAAAGACCATTTTCCCCTGCATTACCGCAAGGCTCCCTGCGTCGATCACAAGCCCCGCTCTTCTGAGAAATATCTTTTGGAGCCCCTCCCTGCCTCCAGCAGCCACAACGGAATCTGGCAGCGCAAATGCATCGCGGACAAAGAGGGCCTTGTATGACTCGTCGTAGAGGATTCCCCGCTTTTTCATTGCCCCGCAGATGAAGGAGGCGCTCTTCTCTATCCGTGCAAGCGGCAGGGGAACTCCTCCGAGGCTTCTCATCTTGAACCTCTTTGCAAACCAGAGGTGCATTTTCAGGCACTCCTTTTTTATTGCACGGGCCCTGACGCGCCGCCTCTTCCTTGCGCCCTTTGGGCCTCTCCTCTGCTCCTTCGGAAGCCGTCTTTCGTCGAACGACGCAGCTCTTCTTCGCTTGTGGAAGGGCACTCTCTGGAAGAGCATCTTGGACTTCCTTCTCTTCGCGATTTCACTTTCTATTTCGCATATCTCTTCTGCCCTGTTGTCTGCATAGGCCAGCGAGTCTATTTCCAGCTTCTCCATACAGAAAATTATTGCGGGCTCTCCCGGACTAGAAGCCTAATTGGGCTGGAGTGGAGGGCGTTTTTGCACAGCAGGCGCCTTGAAGCCACTGCTCAAGAATGGCACGGAAGATGTCTGCACGGCCTACAGAGCCAGGGTGGCAATGGTCACAGATGCGCGCCACCCCAGGGACTCAAGCACAAACCGGATGGGGTCGTCTTCCTCTCCCACTTCCAGAACGGCCCTTTCGTGTGCTGCAGCAGAGGAAAGCGCCTTCTTCAGCATGGCCTTGGAGACGGAGATAGTCCTCCTGACCCGAGACTCTGCGCCAAACCGCACGTCGCAGCTGAAACCCGAGGAAGAGGTGCTTCTTACGACCACTTCGTCCTCCTCGATGACAATTGACACGTCCTCGGCTCCCCGCGTTGCCCTGAGCGCTGCAAGCATTGCCTCTGGAGAAACGAGCACCCTTTCTACAACAGCCATTTCTACCGTCCTCAGCCTTGGGGGAGAGGCGTACACGGTCCTGCTCTCTGTCACCTCTTTCTTCCTCCACTCGAGCCTCAGGGCCACCTCGCTCACCGCGATCGAAAGAGACTCCATCTCCGCCCTGTAGAAATCTACCCTCCCAAAAGAGAGCTGGAGGGGGGGCTCCTGCGCAGCATACTCCTGAAAAGCCCTGCGTCCACAAACACCTCTGAAAGCGCGCTTTTGTCTGCACACATTGTCTGGAACAGCACGCCAGAGGGTCTGGTGCACACGGACAGGTCTTCGGAAAAGGAAATGCTCTTCAGCACCCTGTCAAGAGCCTTTGCGCGCTTTCCGTCAAGAAGACACTGCATGATTTTTAGCAAAGAGGCTACGCTTTAGAGTTTTTACTTCTACTGGCTCTGGCTGGGCGTGTAAGGCCCTGCAATGGAGATCACGTTCCTGTACCCGAAGACCGCTTTAAGCACAGGCGTGGACTTGGTGTGGTACGTGCCCACCAGCTGCCCTGTGTTCCTGTCCCACACTCTCACGGTGCTGTCTCCGGCAGAAGACACAAGAAGCGGCGCAAAGTGTGCAAAGCTCACAGAGTACACAAACCGGTCGTGCCCAGCCATCTTGAACACCCTGTTCCCCGTGGAGATGTCCCACAGCTGGACGCTTTTGTCCTTGCCTGCGGAGAGAAGGCTCCTTCCGCACGGAGAAATGGCAAGGGCAGTCACGGCATCCTTGTGCCCGACAAAGAGCCTGACAAGCTCTCCGTCCTGGAGGTCGTGCATCCTGATTTTGAAGTCGCATGATCCCGTGAAGAGGTAGTTCCCGTTTGGGTGGAACTTGACGCACATGACATCGCTGAGCGCAGAGGCAAAGAGCCGCACAGGCTTGAGTTCTCCACGCTCCAGACGGCGGCTGTTCTGTCGCTAGACCCTGAGGCAAAGTAGTAGTCGTTCTGGGCGATGTCTATGTCCCACACCGGGAAGAAGTGCCCTTTGTACACGGCAATGGCGCTGAATGTGTCGAGGGACCAGAGCCTGATTGTGCAGTCCTGCGAGCAGGAAAGAAGAAACCTCTTGTTGTTGAAAAACCTCACAGCGTAGACCGGTCCAGAGTGTCCCACAAGCCTGAGCGTCTTCCCCACGTCGTCTCGCGAGTCGTCTGCCTTCCCTGTTCTGATCTCGGCAGCGCGCAGCAGGATGCTTGGCTTGAGCCGCATAAGCCCCTCCCCAGTGAGGGAGTGCAGCTCGATGTACGAGTCTTTGTAGCCGAGCGCCAGGAGCTTCATGTCTGGGCTGAACTCTGCACAGGAGAGCCCCTCAAACGTGTTGTGCACGGTGTAGCAACATATGCTCGGAAGATGGCTCTTGCCCACGTTGATTCTCTTCGAGAGGTCCCGCAGCTTCTCGATCTCGGCGGCAATCTGCGAGGAGCCCTGTGCGGGAACGGGATTCGTTCGAGGGGGGGAATATTCTCTCCCTGCTTCTTTTTCAGGAGAGACACAAACTGGTCTAGGTACTCGTACTTGTACTGCTCTTCGCACCCGATGATCTCCTCGACCTTCGGAGAGACATAGTGGACCCCATGCATGACAGCAGCCTTGTTGAAGTCGAACTCGGTAGCCCCTACAATTCCCACGTCGATTGCCTCCTCGCTCACCTTCCCCGTGAAGACCCGGATGTCCAGGAACTGGTTTACAATCTTCAGGATGCGCACAAGGTTGTTTGCCTCCAGGAAGCTGATAAACAGGTCGAATGCATACTTTCCCATGTTCAGGTGGTACTTGTTCGTGAGAAACGCCTGCGCCATTGTGCTCTCCTTCAGGTGCGAGGTATCCTTCACCATTTCGATCGCGCGCAGCTCGGAGGAGTGCACCTTTTCGAAGTCTGGCTTGTACTTCTCCAGGAAGTCCCGCGCCTCCTGCTCCCTCTTTCTTCCGACAAGCTCGAGATAAAGGTGCACGTAGATAGGGAACAGCAGATAGCTCAGGTCGTTTTTGAATGCGTCGAGCGAGTCCTCTACCCACTGCCGGAGTTTGGGAAACCCGTTGTCGAAGTATCCCTGGTCCTCCATGGAAACTGCATTCCGCACGCTCATGCGCGAGCCCATCTCCATGTCCGAGAGATACTCCTTCATCGAGAGCGTGTTTTTCTTTGGGTCAAGCTCGTCGATCCTCCTAAAGCCCCTCTTCTCGAGAACACTCTTTTCGTTCCTGTTGCTCATGTGAAATTTGCTGCCAGAAAGTAAAAAATAGGAGCCGCGGAGAGAGGGGTTGCTGGCCTTGCAAAGGGCGATGGCTCCTTAGCTCAATGGTAGAGCGCACCCCTAGTAAGGGTGAGGCTACGGGTTCGATCCCCGTAGGAGCCTTTGATTTTTGAGCAGGATTTCTTCGAAGCTCTGCCTGCTCCCCGAATTCTCTAGGGACGCCTTGGTCTCGCCATCTCCAAGACCTTCTCAGCCAGCATATCACGCCCTCCTTAAGTAAGCAGCTTGTGAGCGCGCGGCAGTGCATAGGAGCCTGAAGACCTGCAGAGCTGTACTCTGCTGCCTATCTTACGATACGGGTGGCCTAAAATTCACTAAACTTTTTTGTCAGAAATGCTTTCAGAGAAACTGTTGGATGCAGACTCCTGGAGCGAGATAGCCTGTGTGTGGGTAGAGACCTACTGGCCGGCGATGCTCGTAGGGCTCTTCACCTGTGTCCAATTGGGCTTTGTCGTATGGCTGTACCTGTTTCTAAAGAGCCGCAGAAAGCGCCGGAATCAAAGAGAAATAAGCTGGTGAGCTACTAGGAGGCATGGATCCTCTGGAGGAAAACTGCTTACAAAGGCTTTCAGGGGAGCGGTAAGATACGAAAAGCATCAAGACAATGGTACAAGGCCAGCAGGCGAAGGAGGCTATAGGAAAGGCCTTCCTACAACCCGTGTTGGAGAAAGCACACGGCAAGGCAGGAGGAGTTACTCGAGATTAAGTGACTCTTGCTCTATAGTCGATGTAAGAAAGCTTGCAGCTGCTGAAAAGGCTATTGGCGCCCTAGACAGTTGCCTACAAAATCATTTATAAACGCCTTGAGGGCTCCTTTCTCGTCTTCATTCAGCCTAGTGTCGCCATCTATTTTTGCCATCTATTTCTGCCATCTTGTCAGCCCTAAATCTCTCCATGGAGATGCTACTGACGGTTTGCAAGAATGTCTCCATCATGGGAGGCACTTTTTCATCACGATGTTGTATGAATCTCCAGGTATTCAGATCCCGGAGCGCTTCTGCAGTTACTAGCTCAGTAGCGTCTTGTTCCAGACCGAGGATTCTGCGGAGAGCGTCCTCCAGAAGCTCCCTTTCGCCTTGCTGCAGAGGGACCTGTATCCTTGGGTTGGCCTTTGGGTACTTCTCAATAAGCTGTGCTACTCCCGGCTCCTGCTCAGCTCTCTGCATCATCTGCTCTATCCGCGCCTCTTCATTGCCTATAAAGCCGGATGCAAACGCCTTGAGGGCCTCTTTTTCCCGGCGATTCAGCCTATTATCGCCATCTATTTTGCCAACCTAGCCTCGAGACTTTCTTCTGCAGCCTTCTGTTCTGCAGCCTCCAGCCTTTTCTTCATATCCTCAAAGTCTCTCTTTTGTTTCTTGAGCAAGAAATAAAACATTATTACTATAAGTAAAAACAAACCCGTGAAAGTTGTTACATATATCATAGTATCCTCAGTTGGTAAGTACGGCTCAACTTTAACCCAGAATAGCTCGGAGGGCGTTAAGCTCTCGTGAATCATATGCGTGGACGGTAAAAAAAATTTAGCTAAAAGCCCCGTGCGGAGAAGGCCTCCTTCTCCTTAGGAGGTAAGGGGGCTGGTTTGAGGCCTTGGAGTGCAGAAACTTTGTTTACAAGCCCAGCTGTAGTGTATCCAAAAGAAACCGCAGTTAAAGATAGCAGAGCGAATAAAAGCACAATCGGCTGAGGACGCGCGAATAGGGCAGATGGCAGACATAATTGATCAAGAATTCCAAAAAGATGCCGTAAGAAAGTCCCTCAATAATTATTTTGCAGCCCGCT
>JARFIW010000896.1:0-10617 GCA_036346225.1 Platerodrilus igneus | reverse complement strand
AAAACAAGATATTGAGGCCGTTATAAATTTCATACGAATAAAGGTAACAAAATATGACTTTGATAAAATTCTCGTTAATGCAAAAACCTACTACGAATCATTATTTTCCAAACAGAAAGAAATTCACATAAAGAAATTCAATAACTTATTTATAGAGAAAAATAACACGTAAAATAAAACGTTAGAAAACAGCAACACCATGCTAAACAGAACTATTAACGACATAGAAAAATCAATTCTATCAAAAGTCCTTAACTTGGCAGTAACACCAAAATCAATACCAACCTTTTAAATAATTAGCTGTATTGAGAAAACAGCAAACCAACTCGAAGAAGATCAAGCAAACGAATTTAGCGTACGATGCAAAATCTAAATAGAAAAGAATCACAAAATAAAGCAAAATATAGGTAATAACGAAATAAAAGCAATTCGCAATCTAAAAAACGATAACTCAATTATAATTATACCTACTGACAAAGGCAATGCAACAGTAATAATGAATAAAAACGATTACAACACAAATGTCAACGAACTGTTGAACACTGAGAATTACACCAGTTTAGAAACGGACCCAACAAAATCAATTGAAAATAAACTATACAAAACTCTATTTAAATTTAAAAATGAATTCGAAGACAAAGAAACAAGCAAACTAGTTTTACATTACAGTAAACCACCCCACTTTTACGGTCTACCAAAAATTCATAAAAAAGACATTCCTTTAAGACCTATCGTAAGCTCCATAGATTCACCCTGCCATAATTTAGCAAAATTTCTCCTAAAAATTATAAATCCATTAGCAGGCAAAACGGATTCTTTCATAAAAAACCACCAACACTTTTTAGAAAAATTATCAAACATAAAAACTGAAAATACACACACAATGGTAAGTTTTGATGTAGTAAATCTCTTCACAAATGTCCCTATAAACAATAACGCTTAATATTATAAAAAACAAACTAGAAAAAGATGACAACCTTAAGGAAAGAACAAAACTAAGTATATCATCCATTATGGAATTACTTGGCTTATGCGTCAATACCACATATATTCAAATAAGTGATCAATTCTACATACAAAGCTTCGGAATGGCAATGGGAAGTCCACTATCGCCAATCTTTAGAAATATATTCATGGAGGAATTTGAAAAAGATGTAATATTCACACAAGAATTGAAACCACTAATCTGGTGGAGATACGTAGATGATATCTATGCTATTTGGTCTCATAATACAGAACTAATTAAAAACTTTGTAGAGTCCATTAACAAAATAGAACCAACTATTAAATTCACATATAAATTAGAACAACATGGAAAACTTCCGTTTTAGATATTCTAGTTAGCAAAAACGATACAATAATTAATACATCGGTATACAGAAAATCAACGCACACAAACAGATACTTAAACTTCGATTCAAATCACCCACAATGTGTCAAACGAGGAATTATCAAAACCATGTATGATAGAGCAAAATTAATATCATCAAACGACGAAATTTTAAAGAAAGAGAAAGACCTAATTAAATGTACACTAATAGAAAACAAATATCCTAAAAGAATAATAGAAAAAGAAATGAATAAAAACCCTAAAAATAAAGAAAAAGAAAACAAAAACAACGATACACACCAAAAAATGCTCTCAATACCATACATAAAAGGATTCTCTAAAAAAATCCAAAGAATAGGAAAGAAATTTAGAATTAAAACAGTATTTAAAACCAACAATACACTAAGAGCACAATTAAAAAAAAGCAAAACTCAAAAACGCAATACAAAGTTCAAAAAACAGCATCTACAAAATACCGTGCGAATGCAACAAGTTTTATATAGGGAAAAGTTCCAGACCATTTGAAATTCGATTAAAAAAACATAAATCATATATAAAAAATAGAAAATTTGAAAGATCCATGATTTGCCAACATGCATGGGACTCCAGTCATAAAATAAAATAAAATCAAAGAAGCTGCTTATATAACCCTACATAAAAATAACTGCGTTGCAAACGAATCCGTAACTTTCAGTAAACAATTGATTCCATTACTAAAAGAAATAACAAAAGAAATAACAAACGAAAATCAAATGCCGACAATATCTAAGTAGCATTGCAAGTTTTTCCTGGGTTTTCCTTGCGATATTAACATGAAATACAGCCTACATACATGATTTCTATCTATACATATAATAACTAATTACATAACAATAAGCATATCAACAACCCCTGTAAAGCAACCATTGGTATCTGACAAGTGTAAACCCGCAATAGGGTAGCCTCAAAATCATATACAATCTCCGTTGAACAGTATTGGTATCTGACGAGTGTAAACCCGTCTTAGGGTCGCCTCAGAATCATATACAATCTTCATAGAACAACATTGGTATCTGACAAGTGTAAACCCGCCATAGGGTCGCCTCAAAACCATGTTAAAATCTACCAAAGAGGTAGCCCAAATCATAATGATTTTCCCCCTCAAAATAAATATTAAAAAAACGACTACTTAAGCCTTACGGTAACGCAATCGCACACTTCTTTAATAACCATCCTTTCAATTGTATAAATAGAAACAAGTTGAAAAATGCTTTCCAAACCCCAAATTATTGAATTTATATAAAATTCACCAATAAAAATTAATCGGCTGATTTCACGTTAAGCGTATTGGCTACCTGAAAAAAGTCGGTCCCAAGCCGCAACACAAATTGAAGGCAATCATTATTTTAAACTTTAAAAATTTTTGCTTAGTGTACTCAAACCAAATATTTTGAACATCAATAAATCAAAGTCACCTCCAATTTATGTCATAAATGTCAAACTTGAAGTTTTTATTATTTTGACAACGATCCTAGGTAACGGATCGAAACGTAAATAAAGATGATTTTAAAAAGTATGAGTGGTTTGATTCCCAGAGAAGATTAAGCAGAATGCTAAACAAACCACAACAAACATATAGGGAGTATTAACACTTCAAAGGGTAGAACCTGCTCTCCTACAACACGAAGCCGCGGGATCTTGACGAATTTG
Source organism: Platerodrilus igneus (assembly GCA_036346225.1). Taxonomy (NCBI): domain Eukaryota; kingdom Metazoa; phylum Arthropoda; class Insecta; order Coleoptera; family Lycidae; genus Platerodrilus; species Platerodrilus igneus. Next base: position 7,598 of record JARFIW010000896.1, on the reverse strand, counting down.
ACGCCAGCTTTCCAAAGACCGCCAAAATGGGGCGCGAAAGATGGATTAAATGCCAAGTAATTAGTTCTTGGGAAGCTGCAGCTTTAGCAAAGGAAACCAGTTGGCGATGGGCACTAACAAAGTTTGTACCACAGTCGCTGTACAAATGTTCATACCGACTTCGACGAGTAAGAAACCGACGAAACGCGGCCAAAAAAGCGTCAGCGGTTAAATCGGAAGCTAGCTCCAGGTGAAGAGCCTTAATACACATACAAATAAAAATGCAAACGTAGGCTTTTAACGTTTTGGCGCCGAGTATTCGGCTCATGGTTATAGTAAACGGGTCGCAAAAGTCCACGCCGGCATGCAAGAATGTTTTAACTTGAGTTATTCTAGCAGATGGAAGATTGCCCATGAGGGGCTGAAAAGACTTGGGATGTGTTTTCCAACAAGGAATACAAGAGCAAAGTACCCGGCGAATAGATCTTCTCGCAGAAACTATCCAAAATCTCTGGCTTATAAGGAATTGTGTTGTTTGAATATCTGCGTGATAATATTTGTGATGAATGTACTGAATACAGATCCGTGAAACGCCTCTTACTGAGCAATAAAGTTGGGAATCGTTTATCGTGAAAAATAGGGTCGTATCTAACCGGCCACCTACACGAAGCACGTCATTTAAAAGAAAAGGGGATAATTTTTGAAACCTTTTAGCAAGCGGGGTTCCGAATTGAAAGGCCCTGATCTCAACCGTAAAAGATGCTTATTGGGCATGTTTAACAAGGCATTCCAAAGCGAGCTCGAACTCATGAGCGGATACAGATACAGTACGTCTAGTTAAAGGATCCCTGACATTATTAATAGAAGATAGGATGGACTCGGCCCGGCCCAACGCAGAAAAGTGACCGGCCCGTCCCGGCCCGAGGCCCGACCCGAAATGAAAACTGACGGCCCGGCCCGGCCCGCCGGGCCGGCCCGACTTTCATTCAGTGAATGAAAAGATATTTTTTCAGTTGTGCTCAACAAGTAACTATCACTCTCTTTTTAGATTTAAGGGTATAATGATATTGAGTTACAATCAAGATACTTGTGGAACATACCGTAGTATATCATTTGATTTTTGATTCTTTGGAAAATCCTAGAAATATGTAACAAAAGTACAAAATGTTTAGCAATTTTCAATGTTTATGAAATTGCTACAGACGGATTTTATAGCCTTTTTTACTTTGAGAAACTGAAACTTTTGGAATTGAACTTTCATCTATAATTTGTCTGTCTTTGTTCTAGTTCTTTTAAATTTTTATTTGACCGACTAACAAATCGTGCCAAAGTTCAAGATTTAACACTTTTGGCGAATTACTGAATGCTAAAAATTAAATAAATTGTTTTTAGGTCATAGCATAAACGGTACCAAACTTTATCGGTTAATATCTCAAGCGATTGAAAATTGGTACCTAATGTTATTAGAACTTAAGGAACCTGAAAGTCATATAATATACCGAATGTTTGCTTAAAAAAAGCTGGATTTTCAAATTGTGGCATGTAGAGGATATCTTATTCTTTAGAAATACATATTATTTGATGGAATAGATGTAAAATGAGGTAATTGTTTAAGGTTGAAAAGTTTTTTAAAAAATGATTATCAAAAAATACAAATCAGTACATAGATATCCTTTTATATACCAATAAAATTTTATTTACTTTATTCTTTTTTATGGCATGAGCTCGAAAATGGCATTATTATACATTTTCAGGCAATAAACAGAAAACTATATCTGCAGCCAAATTCTACTATTCAACAATAAATTAAGTGATAATCATGCACGTAACTAGGGGGTAGGGTACTTATAAAGTCCCCCCGCCATAAATATTCTAGTCCACCTCAAGTAGGGTGTTCAGAAAACGCTAAAAATATAGTTGTATTTAGAAAATTATTAATGGCTGTTTAGGCTCCCACTCCCCCCAACAAAGGGGTAGTTACGTTACTGGTAATAATATCAAACTATTTAAAGTATGAAATCAAAATTTCATGTACCCTAGAAGTGTCTGCTATAACTATAGTCTACGAATAGACGATTAACGTATTGTTTTCGAAAGTTTTATTGAAATCGTTATTATAAAATACATGCAGCAGTAAAGAATCTAGCGCTAATTAATATATACTACATGGTAGCGTTTAAATAGTTATTTGTATATCAAGGCCGCGAAATTAATTTTTAGCGTACCGAGAGAAAGTTTATCGCATAGATCGCTTGCGACGGAAGTAATATAATCTCGAGTCGCTAAAATAATTTTGTGGTCAAGGTGCAACCGTTTGCATGGTTTTACTACAAAATTTTTTCACTTAACTGATTAAGCTATAGCTAGAATTTATATGTTTATATAGTGGCTTTACATCACACGTTGCTATGGAAATGATATATTTAAAACACCGACAGTATTCTTAAAAAATTGCTGAAAAATCAAGGCTGCGCTAGTACTACCTAGTTTAATTTCCTACACTATTTCAGAGCAAGTGTTTTTTCCTTTACTCTTTATTTTGACATATATGTTTAGTATTCTATATCTACAGGTTATGTTTTAAAAATGAATAAAGAATTAATCTCTTTTGTTATTAGGTAATCTATAATACAAGATCAAGAAAATTCTATTCACACAAAAATAAACTTTTTTTTATTACTTGAGTCTTTTATTTCCTACCGATTCAATAACATTTGTATGCGTTGTCAAAGTGTTTCCACGGAATACTCTTTGAGTTTATTTCAAGACGTTGTTTTTACTTCTTCCCAAGCTTATAGCATATCCGTTTTCAAAAGGACTTTTACATCTTACTTCTAGAAAGAGCATTACATAACAGCATCTTTGTACTTAGAGCGTTGACGTTTTATACCTTTTTCTTGTTATAAACTTGGACATTATATCTCTAAATTTAATTACGGAAACAACACTACAAAAAGTCATTTAATTTCACAATATCTATACAGAAAGCAGACAATTAAATGTAAGTTTGTACGTTAGGCATTTTGTATATGTCAAAATTAAAGCGCCTTAAATAAAAGCATTCCTTGCCTGTATTTAAATTAAATAAAGATGTCCTGTATTTTAATACAGTACAAACATTAAAGGCGTGTTATTTGCGCATATGTAAATGTCAAATAAGAGAAAACTTTATTACAAAAATTGGTAAAATGAACGTTGCAATAACTCTGGTGTTTTAGGCACTATACATAAACTTCACACGCGATTCATTATATCGACGTTTGCCGCATGATTGAAATTTGAAGTATATACATATACATAATATAAATCGCGCAAACTTTTGAATTATGAATAAATCACTTAGTTCGATGTTCCTGGGTATTTTTAACTTGCCTAAAGTACAACATGAGTGACATTAAATATGACTAGAAAAAAATATTCGGGATAAAAAGTGAGTTATAATATCACAGCTCCTTTACACTAAACAAGACCAAAAAGTGACTATGAATGGGTTTATGAAGACACTACGTGAAAATATAATTAAGAACGTTTACTTACTCATGTGAGATAGAAGTGAAAGGATAGTGGAGTATCTCTCATGCGTTTTTCGGCCCCAAAAATTCGGGCCGACCCGAATCGTTTGGCCCGGGCCCGGCCCGAATAAAGTAGTCAACGGCTCGGCCCGGATTCGAGCCCGAAATCGGGCCGGGTCCGGGCTAGGTTGGCCCGAAAGCCCGAGCCCGAGTCCATCCCTAATAGAAGATATAAGCGGTTATACGAACGACAAGAAGAACAGGAGACTGATTTTTAAGTAGGGCAAGATAGGTTTTGGGCCTTTGGGGGTTTCTTTTTAAAAAGAACTTATTTCCCAATTTACACATGAAGTGTATTTTAATTTATACAGAAATTACAATGGAATTTAACAAGTGGTTACGTTATATTCATTATCGTTTAAACAATTGCAAATAATCAAAGTTATTTTTAACTGATTAATTAATGAAACTAAATTGAGTAGTTTGAACAACCAACAATGTTAAAGTTGTGAAGCTCGAGACTGACTAGCCGTCTTGGATTCCTGAGGGTATTTATGCTATTCCAGCCCCTCACATTGCTTGTGGGAACTGCAGATATAATGTCCGATATTTCTTTATTCAATGCACAGTATTACATTTTAATAATCTTAATTATAATAATTGCTGTCTTATTGTCCACTGTGACCTACACCTGCAGTGTCATGTTACGACTGGAATATAAAGTATTCACATCTCTTTTCATGTATGGTTTATGAAATTCCATTAACCTTTTGTAATATGTCCTTCAATTATACATTGTAACAATTTAACTTAAGATTTAGTAATTCCATTTGATTACCTATATATCCTAATTTAGAAGATATGTAACTCCTCCCGGCGAAGATGAAAATTAAAGGTTTTACTTAATTTTTAAAACTCATTGTTTCTAAGGGTTCATTTATTATTTCTTTATTTACCTTTGTTTCTTGCTTCTAATGACTAAAATTTGTTTTTTTGCTTCTATATCTAAGCTACATTTTGTACAATAAATACATAGTTAGTAAAATAATTACAATAATTAATAAAATTGTCCAAACACTTATGTTGTCATAATGTAGTTTTGGCACTTTTAATTCACTTAAGTGTTTTTCGTAACCGTCCATTAACTTTACAGCTTGGTTAAGGTCGTCTAGGTCTAGATGCTCTAGTTGCATTGGTTTCTTGCTTATTTCGTTGTCTTCGGATTGTGCAATCTTGAACTGTAGTTCGGGTAAATTTGCTAATTTCCTCGTTACTGTTGGGTTTTGGTATACTCGAATAATTTCGTTGTTTAATTTTAAATAGTAATCTTCTTTTATGGTGATTACTTTACTTCCAATGAATGCTAAATTGTTTTCGTCTTGATTGCAATGGGCGGTTGCTATTACTTCTTGCGGAAATACAGCAATGCATTTGTTGTCCGTAATTTTTTTATTTTTTATATTCGTAATTTCTACTGGTTTGGGATTACAATTCTTATAGTGATTAGAGAATCTAAACAATTGTACTTTACAAGGACTATTTGTTTGAATAGCCGTTCTCGTTAATGATTGACATAAATATTGACTCGGTGCTACTACTTTGCATTTTTCATTGGTGAAGCCGTACCTAAGTTCATTTAGGGAAAGGAACTTGGTTTTAGAAACAATAACTTGATGCTTGCTAGTAACTTTCATGAAGAAAGCAAATAAATTCTAATAATTATTAGAGTTAATTTCTAGTAAGGGGTTTTCTATTAAAAACGTAATTTTATGATTCTTTACATAACCTTTTACTTTGGTTATTTTTTCAAATATAAGTATGTTAGATTCTATTACTTCAAAGGATAGTTTACTGTTAGTTATAAATGATATGATTCGTAGTAATTTATTTAATAAATTAATTTGTTCTATAATAGCTGTTAGAAATATATGAGATTTCCTCTTTTGACGATATTAGGCGGTTTTATCGAAACTGTGCATACACGTGAAAGATAATACCTATCCTATTTTCTACAACAATAAAATAAAACGAGTCGTGTTCGATACTTCGTAACCTATGGTAGATGCACGGCCTTGTGCGCCACATTTGCGGTTCGTACCTGTATTCCCTTTGCGGTACTAATTTTTTTGTGCTACGCAACATTGAAGAACTTCTCGACAAGTGTTGGGTAAGTGTTTATACTGTTCCGATTTATTGCATTTTTTTATTGTCGAAATTGTAAAACCTCAGCACTTATTATTGTTATTATCAATTTGGTTTTTACCATTTACACAACAGTCACCTCAGCTATCGAAAATTTGCACTTGATGAGCAATCTGGAGAAAATCCCAATGCAGGATTTTTTACATCCATTGCTTATCGAACAATAGCAGCGTGTAATGTGTTTAGTTTAGCAAATGTTACAGCGTTTTCTAATGTGGCTAAAATTTGTTGAATTACAGTAAGGGTTGATATCATTTGATTAAATATTGTGTCAAATCTTATTACATCTCGCATTCCTAGCATTGTGGTTTGCATGTTACTTTCAAGAGTTAATATTCTGTTCGTTATACTGTCTTAGTTCTTTACTAGCTTTCTTAGTGTATCATTAAATTTTAATATGGTTGATTGAGTTAAGCATATTTGGTTTCTAACAATGGTTTTTATGTCATTTTGGTTTTCAATTAAGTGTAGTATTGCGTTGTCATATCGTTCTGCATTTTGGTTGTCTAAATTGCCTGTGATAGCTTTTATAATATTATCTAATCCGTTAATAAGCCCTATTTTTCGTCTTGTGAGATGATTTGTTGGTATTAATTTATTAAACTTGTTTTCTGTGTTCTTTAAAATGTTTTTCATTATACTGCTGTAATTAAGCATTTCTATCGCGTATTTTTTTCCGAATTTGGCCGCGCCCATTGATTGTTTCTGTTTGTAGTAATTGTCTCTAATTATATAAAACTCTTGTTTTAGTTCGATTAAATCAAATTTCTGTGCGAATGTCTAGTAATCTATTGTATTTTGCATACTACTCAATTTTACAGGTAGTATACCGGAGTTGTCTGTGATGTCTTCTACTACTACGTCGTTGTCGTCCGCTCTGGGGTTCGCAGGTCGTTAATCTTTTAACAGAGTGGGATCTTAGCGTCGCCAACAACAACGATTCACCCACGTTCGAAGGGCATACAGGTAGTAGTTTTATTGATCTCACTGCAGTTTCACACGGTTTGTTAGGGGCAGTCGAACATTGGAAATTAAAGTCGGACGAGGTCACGCTTGCCGATCACAAATTAGTAAATATGCGTAAACTGGCAATTACCAATCTTTTCGCGGTTTTGTAATAAAAAGGCGAATTGGGAACAATTCAAGCAAAAATTCAGCAAAAAAATAAATCCCCGCGCTTGAAAACGAATTAGTAAATTGCCGAAACGCACCACAAATTGAAGCGCTCCCGAAAAAACTAAACAACGCTGTGGTAGAAGTGTCGGCGCATTTCATGCCGCGTAAGAAAACATTTAAAGACAGCGTACCCTGGTGGACACGCGAATTAACCACCAAAAAATTGGAAACGCGTAATTTAATGCGTCGCTACCAACGCGCCTCGGGTGAAATGCGAGAGCAAAGAAAAATTGAGTATAACCAAAGCAACCGCGAATATAAAATACTAATAAAAGAAACGCGATCGAATAAATTCAAAGAATTTAGCACACGAGTTACGTTTCGGGCCTTGGAAGCGGTATTTTTAAAAACTGTTACGTAAATTTATTACCTGGAACAAAAGAAACGTTGCCTGTTTGTACCGCGGCTAGTCAGAAGCATAATGGGTCGGGTTCTGAAAGCTAGATGGTACTGATATTTTGTTGAGCGCCAAGGCGGGCTCCGCGCAAAAAGGCAACTATAATATAAAACCAACCTTACCTGCCTAATTGGTTGATCCAGGATTCAGGACTAATATTACTGTAGATATTGTGTGAACTTCAGGTTTATGAGAACTACGATTAATATTTGCACACGTTATGTAAATATGTATATATTGTAGACATTCAAATTAACACTAATTGAAGGAAACAGCTGATTGCACCTGTAACTCCTAATAAGTCGCATAAAGTTAAAACCAGTACTACGGGG
>JARFIW010000895.1:0-66338 GCA_036346225.1 Platerodrilus igneus | reverse complement strand
TCAAAAATACCTATATACAATTGTAAATGTTACAACAATTGAACCTATTTTTAATTTCTTGGTTATTCATTAAAAATAAAACATTTGTGATAATTTTGTTTTAATAAAGCACATTTTACAGATAACAACTCAAAGTTTTTTTGTATTGGAAATACATTTTTCGATATTAGCATTTGATGAAAAATATTAAACCGAAGACCCCAAATATTCTATTAGTTTGAAATATTTATTGAAATAAACGTTTAGTCGTTTTTGACAGAGTCGATTTAATGTAACAAAATAGCTATTTTTTGACAGAATAAACCAAAAAGGAATTCTTTTATGGTTTATTTCTAATGCCTAAAGGTAGGTCTAGTTTCGTAAATTGTTTAATCCTAAATAAACTTTTCCATTGTTATTTTTAATTTAGCCTAAAATATATTTCATAATTAGTGGGAGTTTTGAAGTTTATTGTTTATTATAATCATTTTTTGCCGGCAGCATAATTTGAGAAAATGTTATTATCACATCTATTTGACGTTACATGTGAACTATGTATGACCAAAAAATGACGGAAGTCTGCTACGTGGGGATAAAGAATGGGAACACTAATAAGTTGCCTATATATTTAAAGCTGATTTTGACACTTTTCAAATTGAAAATATAATTATCATTGCAGACCCCTGGTGAAAATACACAAGACAACGAATGTCCCCAAAGTGAAGTGTAAAATGATGTAGGAAAAATTATCGTTTTTTGAGAACGTCCTTCCCCAGATTGTTCTAATTTGAAAATCATTTTGCCGAATACCAAACTCGCAACCTAATTTGTAACAAAATGTATCCTATTTCCCTGCGATGGTTCCACTAGGATATTTTAATAAACATTACTCTTGCTAATATGATGCAATATTTTGCTTATATTGAATATTGTAGAGTATCTAGTTACGTTTTGGGATACGGCACACTACCCTTTTTTTTTAAAACTATTATAACATAGTATAAGCTTCACAAAGTAACACTGCTGTAATAATTTACTTATCGCTTGTAAACATAAACATGAAAGTTTACAAACAACCATGAATGTTGTGGTTATGTCATTTTTGACTTCATAAATATTCGCAATTAATCCAATCATTATTATATTACACTTATCAATTCACCATATATTATTAGTTTACTTCATTTCAATGCGACAAAAACAAAGTCCAAAATAATTCAATTTGAAATATTCTGGTTTTAAACCTTATTCTACACATCATTAACAGCGCCATCTTCGGAGGAAGTCATGAACAATTTCTATTAAAATGGCGTTCAATTAATGTAATAATTCAATAAAATCCATTCAGTACACTACGGCTATCATGATCAATATTTTTGAAATTTTTTTTAACAGAACGATTATATATGTCTTCTGCTATTCAACGAATGCTTTTTTTAATATACAAAATTGATTATGTTAGATGTAGTAACTAAAATAAAGTAAGTGAATTTTAACATTACTTTTAACAGCTATTTCTTGCTTATTACTGCACTTTAGAAAAAAAAGCAAACCTTCGTTAGAAAGTACAAAGTTTTGTGAGTCTAATGGTGAAGTTACATTTTGCATATTTTCAATCCAACAAAAGTTATTTACCAAACACAATAACCTGTTTTTGATGGATTTTAGGCAGTCAATCATACATCCGATCGCGCCCTTAAGAAGGTATTAGTGCTTGTAAGGAACATTAATGTTATAGTGCTTCATTGTTAAGTGGACTGAAAACATCTATAAATAAGGCATATACTGTTAATTAGACTTGTGAACAGTGAGTAATAAGGACTTTTATTTGTACTTGTTTTAAATTGGTGAAACGCGTTAATAGTAGCTCGCTACTCTGGTGTCAGACTGAGTTGGGTGTATCAAAAGAAAAAACACAAGTCTAAGGACATGTGAGTAGTTTGTATATGCCAGTTACAAGAAGCCAAAATAAAATGGACGCAGAGACCCTAATTATTTTCCTTAAGGATTTTACATCCGGTATGGAAAAAAAGTTTAGTAAATGAAAATGCTGCGAAAATGGAAGAAAAGTTGAATGAAAGTACAGCCACGTTAGAACAAAGATTAACGGAAAGCTCCATTGCATTGAAATATTATTTCACTGAACAGGTAAAAACAGTTGAGCAAAAGTTGAACAGTAAATTGGTAAAAATGGAAGATGTGATGACGCTGCAAGAACAAATGATTTCACTTACAACGCGAGTTAAGGTTCGTGGCTGCGGGCGGTCCTTTTTAAAAAGACTTCTTGAACTTCTTAACACATTTATTTATTAATTTACAGAAATTAATGTTGAATTTTGACAATCTTGAATTATTATTCTAATTCGAAATTAATTACTAATTGTACAAAGTGAGTTATCTACGAACTGCAATGCTAAAGCTGAACAATGGATTAACTGCCTGTGAGTGGAGCTCCCGGGCCTTTTATAACATCCCTACCCCCTCACACTTTTGTAGGAACTTGTAGACCTAATGTCTGCTTTTATTTGACTCTTATTCATAATACATTGTTGCTATCTTAAATCTATTCATAAGTACTTTGTTGCGAGCTTACTTTTTAGTAATCTCGGTACGTGACTGTCTACGACCGCCTATGACCTGACATCTGCAGTGTCACTTATCTCTGTGCTACAAAGTAGCGTTTCCGTTCCCAAGGAACGTTAATAAACTGAAATGAATTTGTAACGTGCATTTTTGTAGTTTAACATTTTACGCTGTTTCCCAATTAGTAAATACATCGTTTCTTTGGGATCGCTGTTTGTATAAAGGAAATACTTCAGAATAATTTAGATATGATTGCGGCATTCACGTTTTGGATGTTCCTTATGTTATTAGCGAAGGAGATAATAGTCGACAAGAGTTTATGGTAACAACGGGTTTATATAAACAGATTGGCAGTGTAGTTCTGATTACATTTGAAGAAAGTATGCTTTATAGGTAACGTGTTTGATTGACCATAAGTGCGGTTGTAAGGTCATTGACGGACGGTTTTAGCGATGCGCATTGCTCTACTAATTGTTTTTTGTTGCTTTTCTGTTAGAAATAAAAGTAGTAGAATTTGTCGTGCGTTTTACGGAATATTGATTTAGTGATGCGCTTTGCTCTACTAATTGGTTTTTTTGTTGCTTTTCTGTTGGAAATAAAAGTAGTAGAACTTGTTGTACTCGACTTGCACGTGCGTTTTACGGAACATTGACTTAGTGATACGCGTTGCTTTATTGATTGTGTTTTTTTAGTTGATTTGTCTTTTTATATTTGAACTGTGTGTGCGATCTAGTCTTCGTGGTCCTTTTTATCAGAGTAGTGCATACTTTGGATTATCCAAATACAGTTTTAAGCTTGAGTGTTTCTAAAAGAAAAAAAACAATGATGATACAGTTGTAGCAGGTTTAGTAGAAAAAAAAGGTTGCTTCTTATAAACATGTATCTCATTCACATGTAAAGACAGTTGATACTGTAGTTTCTGAATTTTCTAACCACAGAGAATCTAAAATAGATCATTGTTTGCGCGAATTTCGTTATTCAAAAGCATTAGATTTTTCTTTGTTACCATAGGTAGCAAATAAAACACCCCACGTTACTGTTAGTTTAATGCATTACATCGTGCCTTGAAGGCCCGTGATTCTAAATTTTTATTACCATTTTTTTTCGATTTGTGTTACAAAATATTTCGAAATTATTGTCTCAGAAAATGGAATTAACAAGAAATTTATCAATGCTACATAGTTCCATCAGCATGATAATGTCTGCTGCTAAGACTAGTGAAATACGTAGGTGTGAGTAGTGTAAAGTGTAAGAAATTCCATCAACACCCTCACAATCAAGGGTGAAGTGCTTCGTTAGTGCAGGACATCGTGAATCCCACACTTCAATTGCAAGGAAACGTTACTGAAGGACTTTTTGTAAGTTGAACTATTTCCTACTTGTTATTACTTTAAACATCTATCCGTTGTTTTGCCATGTCTTCGTCGTTCTGATACCTTTTACAATAGACTTGCCTGCTATTAAGAAAAGAAAAAGAAAGAAAAAAAAACAACCAATACTACTGAATTACTCATATCAATTGTGTCATACCTATTTATCTTTTGTTAACATTTTGTCTGATTTATGTTTAATTGATGTGTGAGGAAACGTTTCTGCTACTCCCCAATATTACCTCACTTTGTGATAAAAATTTTTGTAATGCTTTTATCGTGATTATATTATATAGTTTATCTAAACAGTTTTATTTACATTCTACAAAGTACTGAATAACTTAGACGTTTCATTGCTGCTATGCTTATTCCTTTTATTTCAGGTTTGCTTAAGTAATTTTCTTGCAGGTATTGTCACTAATTCCTTACCGCCGCATACATTATATGTCAGTCTGCTTTCTACAACCACCCCTAATCTCCGATTGAGCCCGGTCATTTCTTTGTTTTTTTTCTTTGTGTTACGCACGGCTACAAGCCAACGTAGCATAAATTTGGCGTCCAACGTGGCTGCCACGAAGAACGTAACAAATTGTCCTTCAATTACATTGTTGCGCATTTCCTAATATTTCTAATAATTCCTAATTATTAGTTTCTTTATTTATATATAACAAATGGGGGATTACATAACTCCTCCCGACGTACATTAAAAATTAAGGGTTTTTACCTTTCTTGATTTTTAATTAAATAAATTCGTTTAATCTCATTTCTTAAAATTCATACTTTCTAAAGGTACATTTGTTTCTTTGGTTGCCTTAAATCTAAAACTGTTTCCTTTATTATTTTTATATCTAATATACATTTTATAAGTTACATAAATGATCAATAAAATAGTCAATATAATCAATATAATTGTCCATACACTAATATTATCGTAGTGCACTTTGGGCGTTTCGAGTTCATTTAAGTGTTCTTTGTAGTCTTTCATGAGTTTCATGGCGTGGTTGAGGTTGTATAATTCCAGGTGTTCCAATTGCAGTAATTTTTGAAGTATTTCTTCGTCTTCGTTTTGAGTAATCTTGATTTGTAAATCGGGTAGATTTGCTAATTTTTTGCTTTGTACGAGATCTTGGTAAACTCTAATTATTTAATTTTTCAATTTCAAATAACAATTTTCCTTAAGGGTGATTAATTTACTTCCGGTTAATACTAAATTACTTTCGTCTTGATTGCAGTACATTGTTGTGATTACTTCGGTGGGGAAAATAGCTATCCATTTATTTTCCGTTACTTTCTGAATTTTCATACAGGTTTGGCTTCACAATTTTCGTAATGTTTGGTAAATTTTAGTAGTTGTTCTTCGCAAGGGCTGTCTTCTTGAATTGTTGTAGTTGTCAATGATTGGCATAAGTATTGGTTGGGTGTGACTTCATCACATTTTTCGTTCGTATAACCATATCTTAGTTCATTTAAGGATAGGAATTTGGTTTTTGGAATAATAACTTGGTATGTGCTAGTCATTTTCATTGGAAAAGCAAATAAATGATAATAATTGTAATTGTTAATCTCTACTATTGGTATTTCTATTAAAAATGTTATATTGTTATTTTTTACATAGCCTTTAACTATAGCTATTTTTTCAAATATTAAAATGTTTGATTCTATTACATCGAAAGGTAATTTACTGTTAGTTATAAAAGATTTTATTCTCAATAATTCTTTTAATAAATCAATTGGTTCTATGATACTTGAATGTAGGGTATTTAATTTTGCAAATGTTACTGCGTTTTCCAATGTTGCTAGAATTTGTTGAATTAAGGTAAGGGTTGATATTATCTGGTTGTATATCGTGTTGAATCTGATTAAATCTCGCATGCCTAACATGGTAGTTTGCATGTTATTTTCTAAGGTTTGTATTCGATTGGCTATACTATCTTGATTTCTAACTAATTTTCTTAGGGTTTTATTAAATTTGATGATCATTGACTGAGTTAATGATATTTGGTGACTAATTATGGTTTTGATGTCGTTCTGATTTTCTATTAATTGTTGTATCGCGTTGTCATAGCGTTCTGCGTCTTGATTATCTAAATTGCCGGTAATTGCTTTGATTATGTTTGCTAATCCGTTGATTAGTCCTCTTTTTCGTCTTGCCGTTTGTTCTGTGGGTATTAGTCGATTAAATTTGTCTTCTATGTTTTTCAAAATACTTTCTGTTATACTGTCGTAGTTCATCATTTCTATTGCGTTTCTTTACCGAATTTTGTTGTTTCCATTGATTGTTTTAGTCGGTAATAATTATTTTTGATTATTTGAAATTCTTGTTTCAGTTCCGTTAAATCGAATTTTTGTGCAAAGGTCCAATAGTGTATAGTGTTCTGCATACTGCCTAATTTTATTGGTAGTATACCAGGGTTATTCTTTATGTCTTCAATTATGATTTCGGTCCGTTCTACCTGGGTGAAGGTTGACGGTAAGGGTGATAATTAATATCTGAAAGTACAGGGTGTCTTAAATTTTTGAGGTGAATATATTTTGTTATTTTGCCGTTGTCTACTACAGCTACGTTTTTGTCGGATATTTGTGTGATTTTAAAGGGGCCTAAGTTTCTCGGTGCCGTTTTGTGTCTTTTGCTTTGGTAATTTTTCTCGTATACGGTTTGTCCTATGGAAAATTTATTTATATCTGTGTTTTTATTACGGGTCGCGGTAATGCGTTCTTTGTCGTTATCTAACTTATCCTTTACTTTGTCATAAGTTATTTTTAGTTTCTCTTTGTGATCCTTAGCGTATTCTTGATAGATTTTTTTGTTATAATGTATATCATAGGGGTTGCGTAAATCTTAGTGTCCTAGGGTTAATTCTAATGGTGTAAAATTTGTCGATGAATGAATTGTGTTATTATAGGCGATTAATGCGAGTTCTGTAATCCCCCATTTGTTATATATAAATAAAGAAACTAATAATTAGGAATTATTAGAAATATTAGGAAATGCGCAACAAAGTAATTGAAGGACAATTTATTTCAGTTTATTAACGTTCGTGGAAACGGAAACGCTAATTTGTAGCACAGAGATAAGTGACACTGCAGATGTCAGGTCACAGGCGGTCGTAGACAGTCACGTACCGAGATTAGTGAGAAGTAAGCTCGCAACAAAGTAGTTATGTATAGATTTAAGATAGCAACAATGTATTATGAATAAGAGTCAAATGAAAGCAGACATTAGGTCTGCAAGTTCTCACAGAAATGTGAGGGGCTAGGAATGTTATAAAAGGCCCGGGAGCTCCACTCACAGGCAGTTAATCCATCGTTCAGCTTTAGCATTGCAGTTCGTAGATAACTCACTTTGTACAATTAGTAATTAATTTCGACTTAGAATAATAATTCATGATTGTCAAAATTCAACATTAATTTTTGTAAATTAATAAATAAATGTGTTAAGAAGTTCAAGAAGTCTTTCTAAAAAGGACCGCTCACAGCCACGAACCTTAACTGGCGCAGCGGTAACAGATGTCAAAAGGGCACTAGCGAATCCAAAATCAAGGAACGGGTGGTCTGGAATTTCAATTACGAATTTGGCAGAACAAAACAAAAGTTGGAGGCAAAACAAGAATCGTTCAATCCCAGCAAACAGAAGTTGAAGGCGAAACAAGAATCGTTCTAATTCAACAAACGAAAAATTGGAGGCGATACAAAAATAGATCAAATCCAAAAGCAAACCGAAACAAAGAAAGAAATCAATGAAATCAACAAAGCAACTAGTGTAAGTTCATTTCTTTTAAACCAATTGAATTTTATTTTTATTTTTAACAAACATATTTGATATTTGCTAGTTTATGATTTATATATGTACATTGACTATTGTTACAACTATTTTATGCATTTTTTAAAAATAATCTGCTTAGCAATTGCTAGAGATTATTTTCAAGCCGTTTTTGAAATTTCATTATTATTTTATACTTTGTATATGAAAGATAGATAAGAACTGAGAAAAATTTATTTCTGAGACACAAAAACCAGAGACAATTTAAAAGTTGCAAATTTTAAGCGCACAAGAGACTATATTACGCTTTAACTGACGCAAGAAAATTTTTAGAATTTCTAATTTAACAACCCGGCATTTAACTAACGCAATACTCCGAAAGTAGAGGCGAAAATAAAATCACGAATTTAAAACTCAAATCTAGTAATAACGCAACTATCCAGACGTAATCTCATCGTATTCCACAAATAGACAAATTGCAAATCTATTATTAAAAACCACATTCTTAGTACGAGAATTATTCAAACGCGAAACAGCTCTCATCCTTAAAAGTGAATAAAATCGTTACCTTGGATAACCACGCATAAATCTAATTATAAATTACTGAACAAAAGCTATTTAAAACATGGCGAAAAACCTTTCAGCATTGTAAATTAAAGCAACATAAA
The DNA here is from genome assembly GCA_036346225.1 of Platerodrilus igneus. Classification (NCBI taxonomy): domain Eukaryota; kingdom Metazoa; phylum Arthropoda; class Insecta; order Coleoptera; family Lycidae; genus Platerodrilus; species Platerodrilus igneus. The sequence goes on along the minus strand of JARFIW010000895.1, from coordinate 57,978 downwards.
ATTACGACCGGAAAATTTAATAAAGTATCAATTTAAAATTACGTTCAATTATAAAAAACCAACTCAGGAAAACTATAAACAATTACTAATGAAAAACGCATATTGCAACCTCATTCAGACTTGACAATTTTAATTAAATATTTCAACGCACGAATTGTATTATTCACAAACACGACATTGTATAGAATCACAACGATTACTAAATAACACCTACGGTATATTTAAAAATAACCTATAACAGAGACACTAACGCAACTAAGTAACTGACAACATCCTGCAGCAGATGACAACATTGTAAGCATTGCAGACACCTTACAATCGCATAAACCTACGAGAAGAAATAATTATTACACACATAACTAAAATCGACATAATTAAAAATAGAGAAGTTTTAACTAACGCAACTAACGCAAAGAATTCAAGCAAGATAAATGACCACAAAAACCACTCAGTCTTATTGAAACTTCAGAAATTAAAATTAACATCGGCAAATTAAAAATAAACATAACCAAACTAATACCAAGCGTAAAACTTACTAAATAACTACAAAACCGTGCAAGTAAACACAAATTAAGCAAATCAATTTTTTAAATAAGCCGAAAAGACCCAGGGTAAAAACAGCAAGTAACCCGACGCAATATAAACGGAAATGTAATAAATGCAAGAAAGGAATAATACCACAAACTACAAAATAAATCCAAATTTTTCAAAAATCGGAAAATAACCAAAGTAAAAAAAAAATTAAAATTACCAGAACATTCCCCTAGCCAACATGAGTAATGAAATGAAACTGTATATAGACATGATCCCTCACTTTAACGGTGATCAATGTTTATTAAGTAACTATATTTCAGCCTGTGAAATATTCCTAAAAACATTCTATAAGCCCGGTGATAACGAAAAGAACACTTTGCTTATCCGCCTTATAATAAGTAAACTGACCGGAAGGGCACTAACATTAATCGCGAGTCGAGATGACGTAGATTAGTAGGACGAATACAAACGCATATTAATAGCATATTTTAGAGACCAGAGAAACCTAAAATGTCTAGTGAGAGATTTGATAAACCTTAGAATGGAATACAACAAATCCCCATACCAGTTTGGAATGAAATGCCAAGATGTAAGAAGCTTAATCTTGACAAAACTAAAAATTGAAGAAACCGACCCAAATGTAAGACTTTTCGCCTCTACTTTCGGAGTATTGCGTTAGTTAAATGCCGGGTTGTTGAATTAGAAATTCTAAAAATTTTCTTGCGCCAGTTAAAGCGTAATATAGTCTCTTGTGCGCTTAAAATTTGCGACTTTTTAATTGTCTTTGGTTTTTGTGTGTCAGAAATAATATTTTTCTCAGTTCTTATTTCCTTCTTTCATATACAAAGTATAAAATAATAATGAAATTTTAATAACAGCTTGAAGATAATCTCTTGCACATGATAAGCAGATTATTTTCAAAAAAATTGCATAAAATAGTTGTAACAATAGTCAATATACATATATAAATCATAAACTAGCAAATATCAAATATGTTTGTTAAAAATAAAAATAAAATTCAATTGGTTTAAAGGAAATGAACTTACACTAGTTGCTTTGTTGATTTCATTGACTTTTTTTTGTTTCGGTTTTTTTTGGCTTTGATCTATTCTTGTATCGCCTCCAATTTTTCTTTTGTTGAATTAGAACGATTTTTGTTTCGCCTCCAACTTTTGTTTTGTTTTGCCAAATTCAGAATTGAAATTCCACCCACCAGTTCCTCGATTTTGAATTCGCTAGTGCCCTTTTGACATCCGTTACCGCTGCGCTAGTTAAGGTTCGTGGCTGCAAGCGGTCCTTTTTAAAAAGACTTCTTGAACTTCTTAACACATTTATTTATTAATTTACAGAAATTAATGTTAAATTTTGACAATCTTGAATTATTAGTCAAAATTAATTACTAATTGTACAAAGTGAGTTATCTACGAACTGAGATGCTAAAGCTGAACGATGAATTAACTGCCTGTGAGTGGAGCTTCCGGGCCTTTTATAACATCCCTACCCCTCACATTTCTGTGGGAACTTGCAGACCTAATGTCTGCTTTCGTTTGACTCTTATTCATAATACACTGTTGCTATCTTAAATCTATTCATAACTACTTTGTTGCGAGCTTACTTTTCAGTAATCTCAGTAAGTGACTGTCTACGACCGCCTGTGACCTCACATCTGCAGTGTCACTTATCTCTGCGCTACAAAGTAGCGTTTCCGTTCCCACGAACGTTAATAAACTGAAATGAATTGTCCTTCAATTACATTGTTGCGCATTTCCTAATATTTCTAATAATTCCTAATTATTAGTTTCTTTATTTATATATAACAAATGGGGGATTACATAACTCGCGGCCACTTGAATTAGTAAACCAAGTTGTAAGTCGGAACATCCCAGAAATAAAAAGCAAGTAGGGAAGCGAGTCAATACCGTCAAAATTTAAAGTGAAACCACCCACATTCGATGGCAAAACACCTTGGTCCACATATTTGAAACAATTTGAAGCTGCGGCAATAGCCAACGGTTGGTGGCCCTACGGGGGGAAGCCCTTAACATCTTACAAACGATTCCCGATTACCAGCAGAATGACTACGGCCTCTTAACATCGAAGCTTGAAATAAGATATGGAGACGCTCACCTTCAACAGGTTTACCATGCACAAGTGAGGAACCGCTCGCAAAAGACAAATGAAAGCCAGCAAGAATTCAAAGCTGACATTACCAGATTAGTTAGATTGGCATACCTGACGGCACCAGATAGCTTCCTCGAACAATTGGCTGTTCAAACATTTGTGGATAGCGTTACAGACAGCGAAATACAGCAAGCGCTAAGATTAGCACGGCCAAAAATGTTAGATGACGCACTGGCTTGTGCGCATGAATTTGATGCAGCTAAGCAAACATCACACAGGGTGAGTCACAAAGTTCGGTCTGCCTTAGAAGAACCTGGTCAATCGCAGAACCGTATAGAAGAACTAATCAACCGTGTGTTTGTAAAACAAAAGTTGGAAAGGCTGGAAAGACAATGGAGATGGCGTCTGCGATGCTGGAGCTGCGGTGAAGTTGGTCATATACAGAGACGCTGTAGTTAACCAAAAAAACAACCGGTTGAGCAGCAGGAAAAACTAAAGCAAGTCGACGTAAGGGGGCGAACGTCGACAGCACAACGTAGTGCCCCGGAGATTATCATCCGTGCTGCATCGTCGATGAGAAGTCTGGACAACATTTATATTGATGGTGGAATTAATGGCAGGGTTGTCCGATTACTCGTAGATACAGAAACGACAAGGACTATTGTGAGACCAGATTTGATTGGTCGTGGAAAAGTTCTACCTGCATCGGTATGCTTTCGAACGGCAAGTGGTGAAAAATTTCTACTCGCGGAGAAACTGCCGTTAGGTTGGCAATTGGAAACAAACTAATTAATCATCGGGTGTTGGTAGCTAAAAATACAGAAGTAATCTTGGGAATAGATCTCATGAGAGAATATGGGTTTCATGTGAACATGAAAGAAAATGTGCTTCGGATAGATGATGATGAGATTCTATTTCAAGGGACAAGTAACCAAACGATGCAAGTTCGAATGATTTGTGATATTAAAATACCCGAGAAGACGAAAATGATCGTGATGGGACGCCCGGATGGTACGTTCCGGGAAGGACAAGAATACATGATGGAAGCAACTGAATTGGGAATGGATCAGGAGGTATTACTGATTGGAAGAACGCTGGTAAAGTAAGGACGCTAAACATTAATCCGCATACGGTGACCCTGAAGAAAGACATGATTGTGGGAAGTTGCATACTATATTAAACGTTGTGTGGACGATACGAAAGATAAACCAGCCAACGGTTGCTCACAGAAATTGATGAATATGTTGATATCTTCGTGTCAAGGATTAAACGGCAACCAACTGGGCAAGGTATAAAAATTGGCCGGACGATATCGAGGTGTGTTTGCACTGGATGATAGTGAGAAAGAAAGGACGAATATTGTGCACACAAGATCAATACTGGAGATGCGCAACCGATAAGACAACATTCCAGGCGGCTTCCTTTGGCAAAACGTAAGGAAGCCGAGCAAATTATCACCGACATGGAAGAACAAGGAGTGATTGAACCCTCGAATAGTCCATGGGCATCCCCAGTAGTGCTTGTCAAGAAAAAGGATGGGTCGACAAGGTTTTGTGTAGACTACCGGCAGCTAAACAATGTGACAAAGAAAGAAAGCTATCCTTTGCCCAGAATTGATGACACCTTGGATTCGCTATCCGGATCTAAATGGTTTTCGACCTTGGACTTGAAAAGCGGATACTGGCAGGTAGACTTGAGTCAAACGATAAAGAGAAAACTGCGTTTATAATTGGAACTGGATTATGACAGTTCAAGATCATGCCATTTGAATTATGCAATGCCCTTGCTGCTTTTGAATGTGTGATGGAGTCGATACTGCGTGGACTGTCCTGGAAGACATCTCTGGTGTATTTAGTGGACGTGATAGTGTTAGGCGGGTCTTTTGAAGAACACCTTAAGAACCTAGAGGAAATATTCTAAAAATTACGCAGGGCAAACCTCACCTTAAGCTCTAAGAAAAGTCACCTATTTGAAAACGAGGTGAAATACCTAGGACATGTCGTTTCGGAGACCGGAATAAAAGCTGACCCTGAAAAGATGAAAACGGTACAAGTGTGACCTACACCAGCAGATATACACCAACTACGCAGTTTTCTAAGATTGTGTACATATTACCGACGTTTTATACTAGGGTTTGCGAACATTACCAAACCGTTAACGAAATTAACCGAAGATGGACAAGAATATGATTGGAATGACGACTGCCACAGTGCATTTGAACAACTGAAACGGCTACTAGTTACAGCACCAATTCTGAGTTATCCACGGATGGAGGGGAAATTTGTATTGGATACCGATGCCAGTTACACAGCTGTAGGAAGCGTTTTTTCTCAAGTGCAGGACGAACAAGAAAAAGTTATTGGGTATTTCAGCAAGGTCTTGTCGCGGCCAGAAAGGAACTATTGTGTGACAAGAAAGGAGCTGTTGGCCGTCGTCAAATCCGTAGAGCACTTTTATAAGCACTTATACGGCCGTAAATTCCTGTTAGGACAGACCATGCTGCACTAAAATAGTTACTGCAGTTTCAAAATCCTGAAGGGCAAGTTGCAAGGTGGATAGAACGGCTGCAGGAATATGACTTTGACACAGAACATCATGTAAAAACTAGCCATCAGAATGCAGACGCTCTGTCAAGAAGACCTTATCCGGTAGACTGCAATCATTGCTCCAAGATGTAAGAGAAAATAAGTGTCATTCACAAAATGACAGTAACCGATGATACTTGGCAACCCAAAAAAATACGAGAAGACCAGGAGAATGACGCCGAATTGGGGCGTATTATTGAGTGGAAAAATAAAGGACAACAACCAGCTTGGGAAGAAATTAGTATTTAAAGTAGGAGCTTGAAGGCATACTGGGCACTGTGGGACTCCTTGGTAATAGAAAATAGAATTTTGAAACGACGCCTGGAATGTGAAGATGGTACTGAGAGACGACTTCAAGTGATGGTGCCGAGAAGCAGAGTGCCGGAAGTGTTGCAGCACTTGCACGATGGTATTTCCGGAGGGCACTTTGGCGTGAAAAGAACATTCGAAAGAGTAAGAGAAAAATTCTATTGGGTGAATTGCAAAGAAGATGTGAAGAAGTGGTGCCTGAGATGTGACTTGTGTGCGTCTGGAATTGGTCCAATTACAAAACGAAAAAGCCCTAATGAGACAGTATAACGTGGGGAATCCTTTTAAGAGTATGGCCATTGATATAGCTGGTCCGTTTCCTGAATTAGAGAAAGAAAATGTATACATCTTGGTTGCAGTGGATTATTTTACCAAATGACCGGAGGCGTATGCAATACCTAACCAAGTAGCCGAGACGGTTGCAAATTTACTAGTGAAGGAGTTGTTTTGTCGCTTTGGAGTTCCGTTGGAATTGCACTCCGATCAAGGTCGGAACTTTGAATCAGCGTTGTTTCAAAACGTCTGCAAACATCTTGGAATGAGGAAGACTAGAACCATGCCACTTCACCCTCAATCGGATGGAATGGTTGAAAGAATGAACAGGACGTTAGAAAAGTACTTAGCCAAAGTTGTCTCCGAACATCGACGAGTCTGGGGCCAATATTTACATTTGTTCCTACTGGCGTACCAATCTTCGGTACCTGACAGCACAGGATACTCTCCCGCTTGCGTGATGTTAAAACGTGAATTGCAGTTACCATGTGATCTTCAGTTTGAATTTAAACCTGGAGAAGAGATCGCAGGTGAAGATTACGTTAGTAAGTTTCGTGAACGATCAAATAGCATTCACGAAAACGTCCGAAAGAATATCCAGGCAGCAAGCGATCGAATGAAATTATAATATGACACGAGAATACAAGCAGGTGGTTACCAACCAGGAGATTTAGTGTGGTTGTACAATCCACAAAGAAAGCGTGGATTGTCGCCAAAATTACAAAGACAATGGGAAGGCCCGTACGAAGTGTTAAAAAGAATTAGTGATGTAGTGTACCGGATCAGAAGATCTCCCCGTGGAAAACCGAAAGTGGTACACTTTGACTGTTTAACATCTTACACTGACAACAACCAGGAAAATTCGAGTAATGAGAATGGTGTTTCCGCTAAGGCAAGATTTGCCGTCGTTGTTGAAAAACAGCAAGATCTGTTTAGAGCACCAGAAGAGTATTCCCTTGCACATTGCGTAGTTCAAGATCTGCACATGTCAAGAGGGATAGCTATTGTTTTCAAGAAAAAGTTTGAAAGTGTGGATGAATTAGTACAAAAGCAGCCAACAGTAGAAAAAGCTTTGGTTCTTCAGGATAGAAATCGTTAAGTTTACTATCTGGTCACCAAAAAGTTTTCATAGTAGAGACCCAGTTATGGACATCTATGGGAGGTTTTGCAGAATCTTAAAGCTCAGATGATGGAAAATGGAGTAACGAGACTAGCGGTGCCCAAGCTAGGCTGTGTACTGGATCGCTTAGAAATCCGAAATATGTTAGAAGTAATTTTCCAGGGAACCAACGTCTAAGTACTTGTATGTTGTTAACAACCGGTTGCCTACCAAGACCAAGAAAAGAGTGTTGATTGTAATTTCCAACGATGTGGTGGATGCACCAGAAGAGATAGCTGCCGATACCGTCATCGGTCATCGAATTGGCGTCAAAATGTATTTACAGTTACGAGACGTAACGGTTTTAAAGAAGGAGCAGTGTTACGAGCCACTATTAAGCAACCCGTCAAACACACAAGCGCCGTGAGCAATATATATACTACAGAAGCATCGAATTTTCTAGCATATACCGGAGTACGAATCATCCATTTAATTCAGGGTACATATACCGCTGATGAAGTACAGAGTTAGTCTATATCAGAATGTCGTATATAAATCATCTCGTATATAGTTAGTTGTTCATTACGTTCTGAAAGTCCTTTAGTAAATATAAATTTGTGTTATGTGAACGTGTATATTATACCACCAGCTTGTAAAATACATAAATAGACAAAAGTGTAATAAATAAATTATAGTAGTGTTTAGTGTTGCTAAGAAGGCTCATAGTTAAGGAATTAATTTAAGAAGATATTAGTGCTTGTAAATAACATTAGCGTGATAGTGCATCATTGTTAATTGGACTGAAAACATCTATAAATAAGGTATATACTGTTAATTAGACTTGTGAACAGTGAGTAATAAAGACTTTTCTTTACTACTTGTTTTAAATTGGTGAAACTCGTTAATAGTAGCCCGCTACAATATAATAGATGAATCACTTGTAGTAAAATGTTGTACGAAAATGCCATTTACTGAGATGTGCCTTCTCGTTTCAGCCGGTGCAGAAAAGTTAAAACTATTTAAATACTGCGAGGTGACGGGAATTACAAAATTATTTAAATTGAAATTCGTTTGTTGATCCTTCCGTTTTTAATATTAAAAGATGTAATTTTCTTTTTATAGCATGAAAAAAAACCATTCCGAATAGACTTGCATCTTGAAGAAGTTCTAAATTACTAGAACAGGTGGAGTGGCTTCCGCGTTCTAGCTATCTAAAGAGCCAAACTACAGGTTCAACCACATTAGTAGGGTCTTTAGTGAGAAACCAGACAGGTCACCGAAAGAGGACGGCGGTTCTTTCGGCACTTAGATTGGCAGAGACCTTAGGGGTCGGTATGGCATTCTAAGACACACCACCGCGATATCGAAGGCATTAGGCGAGCATTTTTCACAAAATTACGCCCTCGTTCGGATGAGAGTGTGTGAGTGTTGTCACGATCGTTAAAGACCTCTATCTTGCTTGGAACAGCAAGGTTTCGGCAAAATTCAAATTTTTTAAGTAAAAAACTCGCTTGCTGACCAATGTAGTACTTTCGGGTGAAGCATTGGAAAATCACATGTAGGATATGGAAGGCAACGGGAAACCACCACATTACCTCCCAAGTACAAAGCATACTTAAATTATATTTAAAATAATGACATCCTCTGAGGTAAAAGAATTCGGACGTAAAATACTCCCCCATTCGAATTTCCGGGAGGGGACTACTTCGGAAGATGTTATTGAAAAAATTAAAAAAAGAATCGGGAACATTCTGTGGGTCAGGGCGTGGAATGGCAGAAGTAAGAAGCAAGTAGGTAAGCTAGAGAACTTAAAAATTGAAATGGATTGGTTAGCACTTGTAACAATTTTATTTCTTAGTTACTAAATCCAACTATAAAAGTGCAAAGTTATAAAACGCTTTTATTCAAATTATTCGTAAAATACATGCAACAAGTTTAGTAATACGCTAAAGTTGTATCTATAGTTAGTTTACTATAAATAGTCAGGTGTCTGTACCTTCGATAACTGTTCGCAGGCGCGTTTTGGTTGAAGGTCTCCGCCGGGAACACGCCGTCGCTCGTGCGAGGTGATAACCAGTCGGTCCTGCAAGCTTGTTAATTCAAAATGTACGACTGGAAGCAGGCCGCCAATTTGCGGTTGGTATCCTATGAACAGTATTTAATTTGTTTAATTGAGGTATTTTGTTTAGCGCGTAATTAACCACCATAAAATCATCTGTAGAAACAACTATTCCAACCACAGATGTAAAACCACTTTGTATTGCAGTCCGTAGGAAGCGGCTTTGATAATGGAGAATTTGAATAATTAATAGAAGAACTTTTTACTACAAAACCTGATGGAAGTATGGTGATTACGATTGATTTTACAACACCTCTTCACAGCCAAATAATACAGTTCTGGTTCGTAGATAACTTTAAGAAATTTTCCGTGTTTCAATTAGAAACACGCTATTTTTGTTTAGTGCATAAAAGCACGAATGTTATGAGATTTCGATTATTAGTTGAGCTGAATTTTTCAGTGTTAAAAATTTTAATGCACAACTTGTAAAGTTTTAAGGTACCATTCACGTGGTTCATTTTGTCCTGTTGGTAACAGCGACATATGTTTTGTTACGTCACTTGTTTGCCTGCAGTATACTGCTGACACCTGTGTTCTAATAAACATATGCTTTGAACAATGTTTGCCTAAGTTGAGTTTATAAGAATATTTTTATGATCTTTCTTTATTAAAAACTGAAACTAACACAATTAATTTAGATAAGGAAACTTGATTTACTATGATTTAATTTGTAACCCTCTAGAACAAATCTGCCCGGGTCGGCTTTCATTTGTAACAAGTTTACACTAAGTTTTAAAATGTTTGCTTAGTAACTATTTTGATGAAACTTTATTTTAAATCCTTGAACTCATTTAATTATTTATGAAACTTTGTAGCATTGAATTTTGTTTTAAAAGAGAATCTTTTGAGTAAATTATTAGTTCAAGATTAAAGCCTTTTTTATTTTGATCAAATATGGTCAAAACTAACTACAAGAAATTAATATCCGTATGGGTGGAATTTTAATGTCAACTTATATAGGAGATATTTTTTTTAATATTTCTTTAGGTATGTTTGTGGCACACAAATAGTGTTCCACCCTTCTATTAAGCTAATTATTACCATTTCTTACAGGAGCAGCGTCTTATTCAGTTAAGACGGGTTTCTGTCATCGAAGGCGATTTTTTTCTTTGGGTTTCCACGTCCGCCCCTAGAAATACACTACGCAATTATCCTAATTAAGTCAGGACTTGGTGGCGCCTTATTTGATTTGGATTAAATTCAACTTACAATCAGAATTCGACTTACCCACCCATTTCTCATAGCTCTACCCAAGGAATAGACCCCTAGTTATGTCGGAAGACTTCGTTACACTTGCTCATAACGTGAGGCCAGCTATATATAAGAAAAATTAGTTTCACTAGCTTTCTATAAACGTAGGGCAGGTGCCTCAAAAAACAATATTTGTTTCACTGGTGCCCATGTGTGAGGCTAGCTGAGCCCAGTTGATTTGTTGGTTCAAAATTTTTTTTACTTTGAAATTTGATTGTTCAAAATTTATTTTACCCTGAGATTTGTTTGTTCAAAAATTATTTTTACTTCGAAAATTGTTTGTTCAAAAATCATTTTGCTTCAAAATTTGTTTGTTCAAAAATTATTTTTACTTCGAAAATTGTTTGTTCAAAAATCATTTTGCTTCAAAATTTGTTTGTTCAAAAATTATTTTTACTTCGAAATTTGTTCGTTCAAAAATTATTTTACTTCGAAATTTGTTTGTTCAAAATTATTTTGCTTCGAAATTTGTTTGTTCAAAAATTATTTTGCTTCGAGATTTGTTTGTTCAAAAATGTTTTGCCTCGAAATTTGTTTGCTCAAAGTTTATTTGACATTAAGATTTGTTTATTTAAAAGTTTGGTTAAGACGTTAACCCCTTTTCAGTCAATTAATTAACTTAGTCAAATTTATTTTTAACTTTCATCCCGTTTTGACCCAATATATTTTTTTGATATTGTTTTGGCAAAAATTACTTTACCAAATATACGTTTTGACTTTTACCTTTAGTTGCCCGAATTTGTTTTGATAATTTTTGTAAGGTTCAAACCATTTAGATCTTTCAGTTTGATTCCATTAGGCTTTTGTAATCATGTCGGAAAAAAATTCCAAATTGTTTGTCTACTTAAAGAGGAACTGGAGTAGTGAGTGAGAACCCAGTTTTGGAGAAAAGGAAAATTTTGGGAAGACTGTTAGCTGAAGAAGCTAGTAAGCCTGTAGTTTGAGTTGCTTGAGTCAATAAAGAACATTTTTGTCCAAATTTGATGATAAGGCTAGAGATTCTATTTTGAAGGTACGTTGGAGTGAGCTGTCGTCGTGTCATTTGAAAATTGCTCTTGTGCATAAGCACGTTTTTGATTTTGTTAGCAGATTTTGTTTAGATCGGCATTGCAACGCAATTTAGTCTAGGCGGAACTTGTCGTGGTTGGTCGCTCAGCAGTATGTTAGTCCAGACGAGACTCAGGAAGAGTTGGTCGCTCGGCATTACATAAGTCTAGACGAGACTAGAGGTGAGTTAGGCGCTCTAGATTTTTTTTTGCATCATATTTTTTTGATTTGATGTAAATTTTTGTATTGTTAGTCTAGGTGAGACTCGTAGAGGGTTTGTCACTCTAGCATATTTAGGCGTTGTGAAGCATTATAGTTGTTTCGACAGTTCGATTGGTAGTAGGATGAGAGTGTACCTGAACACTCATTTTTTTTGTTAGCTATCGTCGTGATTAGTTTTTTATTGATGATTCATAAGCAGGTAAATGGCTTTTAGTTGTTGGTGACTGGTTCTCGAAGTCTTTGAGTTTGCAGCCTTTGCGTAGTGCCACGGCACATTTGATTGAGAAGTTTTTAGAGGAAAAAGTATTTCTTGTCCACGGAGTACCACAATTTGTTATTTGTGATGATGGTCCACAATTGATTGGACGTGTTTTTGAAGCTTTGTGAGCAAGGTACGAAATCCAAAAGATTTGGTACAATGCTGTGTATGCTCCTCAAGGCAATTTTGTAGAAAGACTCAATAAGACAGTTGGTACTGTAATTCGTTCGTACGTAGAAGTACACGATAGTGAGATATCAAATTTTTTAGTCTTTGGTCGTCAGGTACCCTTAAGTGGAAAAGCTTATTGTGATAATTTTAAACCTGGTGAGGATGTTGATGTTGTTTCAAGTAGTACACCTTCTTATGTTTTGGATCGTCAACTTTTGTTTGATATTTTTGGAAATGTCCGTGAAAATTTGCATGTAGCTTATCAACGTTCGAGCAAACGCTACAACCTTAGGAGGAGAGACATTTCATTCCAAGTCGGAGAGAGCGTTTGGAGAGCTAATAAGGTGCTTTCAAGTGCTGGTGATAAATTCTCCGCTAAGTTAGCTCCAAAGTTCGTTTTGAGTAAAGTTGGGAAAAAACTTTCCAATTTAGTTTACGAGTTAGAAAATGAAGATGGAACAAAAGCCGGAAAATGGCATGTCAAGGATTTAAAACCCGTTGGAGCATCATACCCAAATGAAAATGATGACCCTGACGATTAGTTCCAGTCTAGTCATCTTTTTGATGTTAAGCGAAGCAGTACTTGGTTGTCTTGTTTTGTTCTGGTCTTTGATTTGGCATCGTTTCACTAATACTAAATGGAGACTGCCGTTTGGTAACTAATATTTTGAAAATTTTGTTTGATAATTGAAGCAAATGGTAAAGGATTTTTGTAGTAGTTTTGAGGTGTGCATTATTGTGCATACGGGTTGTTTTGGTCGCGCGTTATTTGAAGATGTGGTTAAAAGATGTCTTTGACAGATGTCTTCAGGATGTAGAGATACGTGGGCTATTTAAGTCCTGATTTCTACACATTTAGGTTGAGAGAATATTAATTTATTCTTTCCCTTGTCTCTGACCTGTCAGAAATTTTGTTTGTCAAGGTCAAAGGTTTGAGTGGTGAACCTCACCATTTGTTCCATCACTAATGGGATGTGTTGTTTGAAGATTAGTGATAGGATAGTCAGTAGGGTGTAGGATGTTACAGCCATAGCTGGTTCAGTTTTGAATTTGAATTTTGTAAGTAACCTTTTGGTCAGGTTACCTTTGGTTTGATTATCACCTTGTGATGATAATATTTTGAATTTGAGATTTGTAAGTAACCTTTTGGTCAGGTTACCTTTGTTTTGATTATCACTTTGTGATGATAATATTTTGAATTTGAGATTTGTAAGTAATCTTTTGGTCAGGTTACCTTTGTTTTGATTATCACCTTGTGATAATAATATTTTGAATTTGAAATTTGTATGTAACCTTTTGGTTAGGTTACGTTTGGTTTGATTATCACCTTGTGATGATAATATTTTGAATTTGAGATTTGTAAGTAACCTTTTGGTCAGGTTACCTTTGTTTTGATTATCACTTTGTGATGATAATATTTTGAATTTGAGATTTGTAAGTAATCTTTTGGTCAGGTTACCTTTGTTTTGATTATCACCTTGTGATAATAATATTTTGAATTTGAAATTTGTATGTAACCTTTTGGTTAGGTTACCTTCGTTTTGAGTATCACTTTGTGATAATAGTGTTTTGAATTTAGACCTATTAGTAGGGTCTTCTTTTTTTGATTGTCACTTTATAGTGATGATATTTTGGAAAGTTATGCAATTGTTGATGTTATAGCGTTCAAATTTTTTTTGTATATAGAGCTGCTTGAGCTCCAGGAAGTGGAGTCTTTATTTGTGGAAATTAGGATAATTTCTAATATGTTTGGTATAGTTAGTAAATACTAGTCTCAGTAGGAGTAAGAACCTCTAGTTAAAGGCTTACTTTGAATTTAGATTTTGATTAATTTTTTTGCCCCGTGGAGTGTTAGACTTTTTACTTTGACCCCTCCCAATTTTGACCTACACCGATTGCGACTCCCCGATTTTGTCTCCCTATGGACGTTAGGTACACGTAGCTACCGACACACTCAAATTTGTAAATATTTGTCCCCCTCATTTTGATAAATTCATAAGATTTTGTTTTGATAATTAGGGATATAGGAGAGGCTAGTATGCATATGTAAAAAAAAAAAATTTTTTGTATTTACACTTAAAGTTTTTCTTCGTTAGAAAAAATTTTTTTCTTTTTTAGGAAAGGGGTAGTGTAACAATTTTATTTCTTAGTTACTAAATCCAACTATAAAAGTGCAAAGTTATAAAACGCTTTTATTCAAATTATTCGTAAAATACATGCAACAAGTTTAGTAATACGCTAAAGTTGTATCTATAGTTAGTTTACTATAAATAGTCAGGTGTCTGTACCTTCGATAACTGTTCGCAGGCGCGTTTTGGTTGAAGGTCTCCGCCGGGAACACGCCGTCGCTCGTGCGAGGTGATAACCAGTCGGTCCTGCAAGCTTGTTAAATCAAAATGTACGACTGGAAGCAGGCCGCCAATTTGCGGTTACATTTTGAAGAGTCGAGATCCATCTTTAAATAGCGGTTGGTATCCTATGAACAGTATTTAATTTGTTTAATTGAGGTATTTTGTTTAGCGCGTAATTAACCACCATAAAATCATCTGTAGAAACAACTATTCCAACCACAGATGTAAAACCACTTTGTATTGCAGTCCGTAGGAAGCGGCTTTGATAATGGAGAATTTGAATAATTAATAGAAGAACTTTTTACTACAAAACCTGATGGAAGTATGGTGATTACGATTGATTTTACAACACCTCTTCACAGCCAAATAATACAGTTCTGGTTCGTAGATAACTTTAAGAAATTTTCCGTGTTTCAATTAGAAACACGCTATTTTTGTTTAGTGCATAAAAGCACGAATGTTATGAGATTTCGATTATTAGTTGAGCTGAATTTTTCAGTGTTAAAAATTTTAATGCACAACTTGTAAAGTTTTAAGGTACCATTCACGTGGTTCATTTTGTCCTGTTGGTAACAGCGACAGATGTTTTGTTACGTCACTTGTTTGCCTGCAGTATACTGCTGACACCTGTGTTCTAATAAACATATGCTTTGAACAATGTTTGCCTAGTTGAGTTTATAAGAATATTTTTATGATCTTTCTTTATTAGAAACTGAAACTAACACAATTAATTTAGATAAGGAAACTTGATTTACTATGATTTAATTTGTAACCCTCTAGAACAGATCTGCCCGGGTCGGCTTTCATTTGTAACAAGTTTACACTAAGTTTTAAAATGTTTGCTTAGTAACTATTTTGATGAAACTTTATTTTAAATCCTTGAACTCATTTAATTATTTATGAAACTTTGTAGCATTGAATTTTGTTTTAAAAGAGAATCTTTTGAGTAAATTATTAGTTCAAGATTAAAGCCTTTTTTATTTTGATCAAATATGGTCAAAACTAACTACAAGAAATTAATATCCGTATGAGTGGAATTTTAATGTCAACTTATATAGGAGATATTTTTTTTGATATTTCTTTAGGTATGTTTGTGGTACACAAATAGTGTTCCACCCTTCTATTAAGCTAATTATTACCATTTCTTACAGGAGCAGCGTCTTATTCAGTTAAGACGGGTTTCTGTCATCGAAGGCGATTTTTTTCTTTGGGTTTCCACGTCCGCCCCTAGAAATACACTACGCAATTATCCTAATTAAGTCAGGACTTGGTGGCGCCTTATTTGTTTTGGATTAAATTCAACTTACAATCAGAATTCGACTTACCCCCCCATTTCTCATAGCTCTACCCAAGGAATAGACCCCTAGTTATGTCGGAAGACTTCGTTACACTTGCTCATAACGTGAGGCCAGCTATATATAAGAAAAATTAGTTTCACTGGCTTTCTATAAACGTAGGGCAGGTGCCTCAAAAAACAATATTTGTTTCACTGGTGCCCATGTGTGAGGCTAGCTGAGCCCAGTTAGAAAATAAGTTACACTGGCACACCACGTGGTGCTGGTGTTTTAGTGCTTCTAGAAAAAACGTTACACACTAGCAAAGTTTGGGGGTCAGGGGCGGAGGATTTTTGGAGTGGAAACTTTAAGGTATTTCACACAGGATCAGAGGAAGGAAATTCTAATGTGGGGATAGTTATGCGAAAATAGATAAGGCACTGTGTAGAAAACTATTTACAAAAGAACTATAAAGTTCTCATGGTTAAATTAGAATCCAAACCGGTAAATACAGTAATAATACAAGTATACATGCTCACCTTCAGCCACAGTGAGGAAAAGGTAGAAGCGATCAACAAAGATATCAAAGACATACTAAGATATTGTTGCGAGCTACTATTAGGCAACCCGTCAAACACACAAACGCCGCAAGCACTGTATGTTTTCCATGGACCGGGAAGCTACTAGCAATTGCTGGAGAATGAGTCATCTTTTTTAATTCACGGTATAAATAAGACCGATGATGAACTACCGAGTTAGTGTATATCCGAATGTCAAACATAAATTATATCGTGTAAAGTTAAATAGTTGAGCTTTTGGAAGTCCAAGAGTAAACATAAATGTTATGTGCACGTGTCTAATGTACATGCAGCTTGTGGAATACATAAATAGACAGAAGTGTAATAAATAAATAGTTGTGTTAGTGTTGTTAATGGACCTATGGTTAAGAAGTTAGTTTAATAAGATATTAGTGCTTGTAAATTCATTAGTGTAATAGTGCTTCATTGTTGAGTGGACTGAAAACATCTATAAATAAGGCATATACTGTTAATTAGACTTGTGAACAGTGAGTAATAAAGACCATTATTATTACTTGTTTTAAATTAGTGAAACGCGGTAGTAGTAGTCTGCTACAATATGTAAAAGGACAAGAAAGGTTAATAATTACGGGTGATTTTAATGCAGCGGTAGGTGACGGTAGGAAAGGAGCGGCAGTAGGTTTATTTGGTTTAGGCACGAGAAACTACAAGGTAAATAAGTTGGTAGGATTTTGCGACAAAAACAATTTAACCATCACAAACACATTATTTCAACATCGTGTTAGTAGACGATACACGTGAAAGATACTAGAGGATATAGGAAGATATCAAATAAATTACATTTTTATTAAACAACGATTTAGGAATCAAGTAAAAGACTGTAAAAGCTATATCCAGGCGCAAATATAGACACTGACCACAACATCGTAATTATGAAAGCCGCTCTTAAATTTAAAAATTAGAAAAAAAGGATTGGAAGAAGGCACTTTGACTTTGAGAAACTAAAAGATAAAGATCTTTCGTGGATAGATTTGAAAAAGTCAAATAAATTTCTGAAAGATATTGGGAAAATTTCTGATACTAAGGAATCCAGCTTAGACATGGCGGCCAGAGATAATCTGGGGTATACACAAAAAAAACAAGAAACCATGGATAACAGAAGATATCCTGAATTTAATAGAACATAGACGAAAATACAAAACAGAGATACAAAGTCATAAATCAGAATTATTCGCAAATGCAGGAAAGCTAAAGAACGGTAGATTAATGAAAAGTGCACAGATTTGCAAACTAAGATGGAAATAGGAAAGACAGACGAAGCATACAAACTAATTAAAATGAATTTTAGGGATATAAAACCGTATAACAAAAATACAAGGAACACGAGAGGAAACGTCATTGTAGAAAATGTAGAGAAAGTGATTAGATGGCAGGAATCCCGTGTGGTTGGCGGTTACCCATCGAGCGCGTTCCCAGGTGGCGGATAGAGGGAACTCAGTGTCATCGTTCGAGTACTCGTTCGCTGCCATTGGGTTTTGTGACAGAGTAAGCATAGCACTCGTAGTTATCCAGAGCGCTGAGTGGTATAAAATCCACAACATACGGGGAAATGAGTGTACGTCAATGCGGTCTAAACCCCGGATGATGATGGTTAGGTTAATCTCACATCGCGGACCAAACCATCAAACCCCTACTGCTACATAGGCCGGTAGCGGTCTGCACAGGGGTTCAGGCCACTTCGTGTTTGTGCCGTGCGAAGCGATTCGTGTCGGTCGGATGATGGGATCCCGGTGGTTGAGCCACACCTGAGGCGGATTTAGTTCCTTAATGTCTGGCAACACGTCAGTTTGGCCCAGATTTCACCTACACGGGAAGTCGAGACTAACCCATCTCGATCAATCGGCTGTTTCGTCGGGTCAGACCGTCGACTGGGTGAGCTCTTGAAGGTGGAGGGCGTGCAGGCAGTACAGTAGGAGAGCAGCGCAGCGCATGCTAATTGTGTGCTGCTACAAAGCTGTATGCGGGCTCGTGCGTCAGTCTCTTTCGGGGGAGTTGTATGTTCCTGGTAGCCCAGGTGGGTGGGGAGCTGGGAAGATAAATTTTTTTTTAGTTAACATGGATTCTATATGTAATATAACCAATCCAGAGGGCGCGTCTTCAAACACTCCTCAAGTTTTGTTGCAGGTCCCACGAGAAATGCAACAACAAAATCAACAATAGCAGTCCCAAGCTGGAAAGAAAGTTAAGCCAGAGGAATAGCAACAACAGCGCCCACAAAAAGACCCACCAGTGGGGCTGAACAGAAAAGAAGGAGGAAGGCTCCAAAACTCCTCGCCACCTTAGAAGACAAACGCCGATACATTATCCACTTCCGGAATCTACAGCAGTGTGTGCGGAACGGATTAGTGTTGACCTCCATCCACCGGGTTCTCGAGTTCGACCAATCTTCATGGTTGAAGCCTTATATCGAATTGAACACAGAACTTCGCACTCGTGCCACCAACGCTTTTGAGGACTTTTTCAAACTCATGTACATTGCCTTCTTTGGTAAAACCATGGAGAACGTAGACAAGCGCGTCGACGTCAAGCTCGTGACTTAGTGAAAGTATGACCGGAAGACCTTGTGCACGAGTACCCTGATTGCCCACCCAAACTTTAATTGTAATCTGGTACTAGGCGAAAACTTAGCGCTCATACAGATGGACCGCGTTAAAGTCACCTATAACAAACCTATATATGCAGGCTTTTCGATTATAGATCTATCAAAAACCTTGATTTACGACTTTCACTATGAGGAACTAATTCTTCTGTATGGGTCTAAGCTTTCGCTTTTGTATACAGATACCAATTCGCTCGTGTACAGTGTAGAGACAGAAAACTTGTACTGTGATATTCGTGCCCACCTGAACATATTCGACACTAGCGACTACCACCCCGACAATAAATACAAGATCCCACTTGTAAACAAAAAAGTGCCCGAAAAGTTCAAGAATGAGTTTGGTGGTGAGTTAGTTTTAGAGTTTGTGGGTACTCGAGCCAAGAGTTACTGTATAGTTAGCGAAAGGGATGTAATAAAAAAGATTAAAGGGGTTAAGCGTAGTGTTGTGCAGGATATAAGTGTTGATAGTTTTAAGGACGTAGCACATAACAGTAACTTCCGAGTCCTCGTGCATTCGATGCGGTCTATTACGAGCAAAAAGTATGATTTGTTTACGCTGTTGCTTAGCAAGGTTAGTTTATGGGGCGCAGATGACAAGCGTGTCGTCATTCCCAGCACGACCTTAAAGTATGCATGGAGGCGTAGGGAAATACATGAAAAATTTTATTTTACCTAGTTTATAAGTTGTATATATTGCTTAGATTTAAGTTGTGTATATATTACTTGCCTGTTGTATGGGTCACAATGTATATACATGTTTAACCCGAATGCGTGCACCACACTGCTATTAGTTTCTGATTTATAATACATACATAAATTGGGGGATATATAACTCCTCCCGACGTAAATGAAAAGTTAAGATTTTCTTGCTTAATTTTTAAATTCATAACATTCATTTTTTAAAATTCATTGTTTTTTGAGGGTACACTTATTATTTCTTTATTTCTCTTTGTTTCCTTAAATCTAAAACTGTTTTCTTTATTCTTATATCTAAGATACATTTTATAAAATACATATATAATTAGAAAAATTAGAAAAATGATTAATACAACTGTTCAATCGCTAATATTATCATAAACTTGGGCACTTTGACTTCACTTAAATGTTCTTTATAGTTTTCCATTAATTTCATTGCGTGGTCGAGGTGGTCTAAGTCTAGATGTTCTAGCTGCATGGGTTTTTTGATTATTTCTTCGTCTTCTGGTTGTTCTATCTTGAACTGTAGTTCTAGTAAGTTTGCAAATTTCTTGGTTGCTACGGGATCTAGATAAACTTTGATTATTTCGTTTTTCAGTTTTAAATAACAGTCTTCCTTAAGGGTGATTAATTTACTTCCGGTTAGTGCTAGGTTGTTTTCGTTTTGATTGCAATGTGCGATTGCTATTACTTCTGTTGGGAAAATGGCAATCCATTTGTTTTTTGTAACTTTTTGAATATTCATGTTGCTTATTTATACGGGTTTGGTTTCACAGTTTTCGTAATGATTTGAAAATTTTAATAATTGTACTTTGCAAGGGCTGTCTTCTTGAATGGTTGTTGTTGTCAACGATTGGCATAAATATTGGTTTGGTGTGACTTCGGTACATTTTTCGTTCGTATAACCGTATCTTAGTTCATTTAAGGATAGGAATTTGGTTTTGGGTATGATAACTTGATACATGCTAGTAATTTTTATTGGGAATGCAAATAAATGATATTAATTATAAAAGTTATATTCTACTATCGGGATCTCTATTAAAAAAGTTATGTTGTTATTCTTTACATAGCCTTTAACTATAGCTATTTTTTCAAATATCAGAATGATTGATTCTACTACATCAAAGGGTAATTTACTGTTAGTTATAAATGATCTAATTCTTAATAATTCTTGTAATAAATCAGTTGGTTCTATGATATTAGAGTGTTGGGTATTTAATTTTGCAAATGTTACTGCGTTTTCTAATGTAGCTAAAATTTGTTGAATTAAAGTGAGGGTTGATATTTTTTGAGTGTATATCGTATTGAATCTAATTAAGTTTCGCATGCCTAACATGGTAGCTTGCGTGTTCGTTTCAAGCGTTTGTATTCTATTGGCTATACTATACTATTCTTATACTATTCTTAGTTTCTTACTAGCTTTCTTAATGTTCCGTTAAATTTTATAATAGTTGATTGGGTTATAGATATTTGGTTGCTAATAATGGTTTTTATATCGTTTGGATTTTTAATTAGTTTTGTATTGCGTTTGTAACATACTGTTTTAGTACAGTCGGTTATGTAAAAATAACTCTCTATTATTTCTCAAATTGGTTTATTTTCTAGTTTAATTTTAGCGCCACAACTATTAGGATAACGGTTTTGTAGCATAAATATGTCTGCGATTTTAAACGGCTTCAAAAGCTTCGTTCCCAAATAGCCAGAGAAGGGTTCTTGGAAAATATAATCCAAAGATTTAATTAACATTCCCAAGGTACGAAGCTTTACTTGGAAGGCACTTAACGTGCCAGATTAGTAGTATCTACTAATAGATGTCAATCAAGTAGCTAAGACCCTAGTTATGTATAAAGCAGCCCGAGTTGTCGGAATAATTTTCAATTAGTTTGGGTACTTAACTAGAATTATAGTTTCGGAGTTTTCTTGTGAGGGAGATTTTGGCTATTCTAAAGCAATTGTTAGTTTTTATTAACTTTTAAGATTTATGACAGGTTTAACTTTTTCGATTATGAGAGCTAAGCTGGACTGGGTATTTTCCAATTAACTTAAAGGTATATAAGGAGTTTAGCGTGGGATAGAAGGGGCTTTTTTATTTCGAGACTTCCGACATACAGGTGGTTTATTTCTGTACTTCTGAAAGTAAAGTGATGTATGTTTTTATTTTATTCTGAGTAAGTACTTTCCCAGTTAGTAAAACAGAGATTATGGTATTTTTTAAATAATGAACTCAAGGGTTGTGTTTTGAATTATGTATCCGTAATTGTTTAACTAAATTGTGCCGACGTTCTGTAAAAATACCGACGTTCAGATTAAAGCTCTGAGCTTGGGCTTAAGTTAAACGCGTTGAAATTTTAATCCCTGTGTACTTATTTCGGCAGACCGCGAGGCTTCAGCAAGGTACACCGCTTTATTGTTATTTCGACGGTAGCCTGAGGGCTCACGCAATAGCTTAGCAGCAAAACCTACCTGATTACGCAATTTTCAGGTCGGGTATAGTAGTAAAGGACTTCGGTGTTGATAATCTTTGTGTGTACTTGAACGAGTTCCGTTACAGCAATAGTTGACCGATGAAAAGGTCGTTTCTGTTCCGTTGGAGACACCCTTGTGAACTGAGAGCGTGGGTCACAGTAGGTAACTTTATTAGAATACTGTATATATAATTAATTATTATATTTGAGTGTTTGAGCCCGAAATTGTTTCTTATATCCTTAAAAAGTAGACTAGTCCTAAGGAATTTAGACATTAATTTTGTTTAGTCATATAGTGTTTAGCTAGCCGGGGACTATAAAGCTCCACAGTAGTGCATTGTTAAAATTTTCCGCGTGCGTATTTGTGACAATCTTTTCCCATTCTCAAGAACAAAGTGCAAGGAGTGATAATACCTTGATAAGGTCCGTAAGCCTTCCCCTCCCTTACGGTGGCGCCCTATTGTATATAAAGACAAATATTGTATATATTTTGTACTCATATGTCATTAGGTTTAGGTTTAATTAGTTGTACAGTTAACAAAACATTCTAAATTTCCATCTTAGTGTGTTGTAGCTAAATGAACCTCACCCTCTCACCGACCGTAGCAAGCTTGTGAGACAATGTTCCGAAACGTTTGGGTACTTTAGATTTAGGGGTCATGCCCTATTATTTTATTGGTAATTTGATACCCTCACGAGGCAGGAATGTATACTTAGTTACATGTTGTCATATCTTTCTGCATCTTGATTATCTAAATTGCCTGTGATAGCTTTTATTATATTACCTAATCCATTAATTAATCCCTTTTTTTGTCTTGTACTTTATTCTGTGGGTATTAATCTGTTAAATTTGTCTTCTATATCTTTTAAAATGCTCTCTATTATGCTATTATAATTCATCATTTCTATGGGGTATTCCTTTCCAAATTTTACTGTGTCCATTGATTGTTTTAATCGGTAATAATTTTCTGTGATTGTTTGAAATTCTTGTTTTAATTCTGTTAGGTCGAATTTTTGTGCGAATGTCCAATAGTCGATTGTGTTTTGCATACTGCCTAATTTAATTGGTAGTATACCGGGGTTATTTTTTATATCTTCTATTATTACTTGGTTGTCTGTTCTACCTGGGCGGAGGTTGACGGTAAGGGTGATGATTGTCCATCTGAAATTACAGGGTGTCTTAGGTTTTTCAAGTGAATGTACTTTGTTATTTTGCCGTTGTTTACTACTGCTATATTTTTGTTTGATATTCTCTTAATTTTAAATGGTCCTAAATTTCTGGGTGCCGTTTTATGTCGCTTGCTTTGGAAATTTTTCTCATACACGGTTTGTCCTATTGAAAATTTATTTGCGTCGGTATTTTTATTACGGGTTGTGGTGATGCGTTCCTTATCGTTCTCTAATTTATCTTTTACTTTGTCATAAGTTATTTTTAGTTTTTCTTTGTGGTCTTTCGCATATAGTTGATATACTTCTTTGTTGTAGTGTATGTCATAGGGATAGCGTGAATCTGAATGTCCTAAGGTTAATTCTAAGGGTGTAAAATTTGTTGATAAGTAAATTGCATTATTATAGGCGATTAGTGCGTATGACATTAAATTGGTTATATGTTCCTTTTTATAATTTATTCTTAATAATCGAATTTGTTCTAACAGGGTTAAATGTAGTCGTTCAATTAGTCCGTTTGATTCAGGGTGGTTTTCCGTTATGAAATGAATTTTTATTTTGTGTAGTTCTAAAGTGTTTTGTATTGTCTCATTATCTAGAGTTATCTAGAGTTATTGTTTTTGGTGTTCCGTAAAATGTGAAATACTGCAAAAGTCCTTAGGTCACGTCAATGCTATTTTTGGACGTGATTGGTATTGCTTGGCTTTTTTTGTGAATGCGTCTACAATTGTTAAATAGTTTTGCGCTTCTACTACTAGAGTATCAGCATGTAGTTTTTGAAATGGTTTGTCGGGTGTTTTGGTTAACATTAAGGGTATCTTTGGGGGTTTCCTCTCGTATTTCGCTTTGTCACATAGTTCACATTGGTTAATGAAATCCGTGGTCAATTCTTTCATGTCTTTAAAATAATATCGTCCTACAAGTTGCTTTATTGTTTCGTTAATTCCACGATGATTGGTTTTTCCTTCGTGTTGATTCCTAATTACATCGTTTATTTCGTCAGGGTCGTCTAATGTTATTAATTTTCACGTACATCTGATAAGTCCAGGGCCAGAGTTATTGAATAGTTTAACGTATAATTCTGAAAATCTTTGGTATAAATGTTCGGTGTTGAAATAGAAATAAAATCGTTTTTTCTCGGGGGGTGTATTCTTTTAGAATTTTAATTATTTGTTCCTCGTTGTCATCTTTGGTTATTTGGATTTGGTATATCTTTTTGTTATCTACTTTTGTATATTTTACGGGATTGGGGTTATTTAAAACTTCGGTTATTATAAATTGGTTGGGTTTCATATCGATTGCTTCGTTTTGAAATTTTAATCGAGTTTTTAGATTCTTCGTTTAGTGTCGAATGTATCGTGTCGATCTCGTCTGGATATTCCCTTATTTCTGCTTCGTCTACGTTTCCTACAATGGATTCCGTTTCTAATGCATTGAGTTGGATTCTACTTAAAGCGTCTGCGTTGTTGTTATAAATTCTCTTTTTATATATAATTTTGTAATCGTATTCTTCTAGTCTGATTCGCCATCGTTGTAATTTTGAATTTGGTTCTTTAAGTTTGCATAGCCATACTAATGGTCTATGATCGGTGTATATGTAAAATTTTCTTCCGTATAAGTAAGGTCTAAAATATTTTGTTGCCCAAATTATGGCTAATAATTCTTTTTCTATGGTGCTATATTTCTGTTCGGTTTCATTTAGGGTTCTGGATCCGTAGCTGATCGGTTTATCGCTATCTACTTTTCCTTGGCTCAATACTGCGCCTAATGCTACATTCGATGCGTCTGTCGTTAGTATAAATGGTTTTCAAAAGTCTGGGTATTCTAATACAGGGTGATTCGTTAATATGTTTTTAATTTTGTCTACGGCTTTGATGAATTCCGGGGTGTGTTCAATTTTGTTTCCTTTTTTCAAACAATTTGCCAGGGGCTTGGTTATCTGAGCGTAACCTTTAATGAATTTGCGGTAGTAACCACTAAGTCCTAGAAATTCTTTAATTTCTTTGGTTGTCTTTGGTAATGGGTAATTTAGAACTGCATTTGTTTTGTCTGGATTTGGCATTACTCCTTGGGGTGCTATTATATGTCCTAAAAATGATACTTCCTTTTGTAAAAATTCACTTTTGTCCAATTGTACTTTAAAATGTACTTGTCTTAGTCTTTCAAATACTTTTCTCAATCTTTCTATGTGTTCTACCAATGATATGGAATAAACTATGATGTCGTCTAGGTACACAAGGCATTTTTCATTGTGTATTCCTCGTAATATATTGTCCATGACTCTCTGGAAAGTAGCGGGTGCGTTCTTTAATCCAAATGGCATTCGTTTGTATTCGTAATGTCCTCTAGGTGTACTGAAGGCTGTTTTTGATATATCTTTCTCTTCCATCTCTACCTGATGGTATCCTGATGCTAGGTCTAATGTTGAAAAATATTGGCATTTGCCTAATTTGTCTAAAATTTCGCTTATATTTGGTAGTGGATATTTGTCATCTATCGTTTTTTCATTTAACTTTCTATAGTCTATTACCATTCTGTACTTTCTCTTTCCGATTGCGTCTAACTTCTTAGGTACTATTAACACAGGGCTGCTCCATGGTGAGTTGGAGTGCTGGATTATGTCTTGTTCTAATAAGTCTGCTACTTGTCTGTTAGCTTTTCCTTGGCTCGCATGAGGTAGTCTATATGCTTTTGTAAAGATCGGCTTGTTGTCTGTTAGTTCGATATTGGTTGGTTGGTGAATGTTAGGGGTATTCCTTCGCAATGGAATATGTCGCGGTATTTGAAACATGAGTTTTTGATTGCTCTTTGCTCTTCTCGATTGATGTCGGTACTAAAGCGGATGTTATTTAGATTTTCTCTTAACATTTTGTCATGTTCTATTGGGTTGTAATCGTTTTCTAAATTTTCGTCTATTTCCATTTCGTTAAAATTTAGTTCTTCTACGTTAATTGGGTCTGTCAGTGATAATTCTACGGGATAGTCGTTTGAATTTAATATCGTTGTAGTGGCATAATTATCTTTTATTTGTACTAAGGCAGTTGGGGTTTCTACTTCTTGTTGAAATGTCATATGATTTATTATTCCTACTTTCTTGTTAGAATTTACTGGAATTTTTATTTTTCTTTCCGTTCGGGGTTCTATTGTATATTTTTGTTCGATTTGTGAGTTTTGAAATTTAATGAGGATCTTTCCATATTTCGTCCTTAATAAACGGTTCCTTATGTCAATGTTGGCTCCTAATTTCCTTAGAAGGTCCATTCCGATTAAGTCTTCATATTTGTCGTTGAATTCGAAAATACAAAATTTATGTTTCATTTTTACATTAAATGTTCTCGGTAAGGGTATATTAGCTATGAATTGGTATATTGTCGTTTGATGGGCTGTTTTAATTTTAAACGGTTCTCTTTCTACATAATCTAAATCAGGGCTTCTTAAACTTTTTTATATAGCGACCCCCTTCAAGCTTAGGAAATTTTAAACGACCCCCTCCTCCATATAATGAAATATATATTAACCGTAAATGTAGATGTAATATCGCACTATTTTACAATGTAAATAAAATAAGGATTAAAGAATACGTACCCATTCATTTCACATATATATATATATATATATATATATATATATATATATATATATATATATATATAATTGGAAACGTTGACGGGATATCGGTGGTAATAAAACACAATAAATAGAATGACATAAAACTATATATATATTTATTCAATAGAAAAAATAAACTTTTGTAACAATTTTTTTAATAAAAACATATTATTAACATCAAACAATATTAATGTGACGGATGTGATTGTTTATTTTTACACAAATAATTAAATCTAGGCTCAATTTGAGTTAGTGCAGATCGTAATAAATTTTCAACGTTTATTAAAGTTGAACGGTATTTTGATTTTATGTAAGTTAATGTGGCTGATTCACATAAATAGGTTGTACAAAATGGCAGTAATTTGTTCATTGCCATTTCCGATAGTAGGGGATATTCTGATTTGATTTCTATCCAAAATTCATGCACAGGCACTTGAGAAAATCTGAGTCGCAAGGTAGTATCACTTGTTAATTCGGCAAATTCTTCTTGTGCTTTTAAGTTTAAAAATTTAATTTCTTCCATTTCAATTGAAAATGGATTGCAAATCCATTGTTGTGTATCGATATCATTGGGAAAATACCTATGCATGTAAACTTCCATATCCTTCAAATGATTAACTATAATTTTTGTTATAGGAGTATCTTTTTTTGAAATATTGTTACTAATTATATACTCGTCAGTAAATGGAAACATTTCGAGCGATCCACTATCCACTCTGTTCTTCCATATAAGAATTTTTTTAACAAAGGCCTCAAGTTTATTTTTTAACATAAACATATTAACGCAGACTCCCTGCATTGATAAATTCATATCATTGATTTTATCAAAAATATCTGCCAAATAGCATAGCTTGAGAAGCCATAAATTATCGTGAAAATAATCGACCAAATTAGAATTTTGCTCTGTTAGAAATATAAGAACTTCATCTTTTAAAGTTAATAATCGTTTCAAACTTCGACCTCTTGATAGCCACCTAACTTCAGCATGTAGCAATAAACTTGTATAATCCGAATACATATCAATGCACAAATTTTTAAACAATCGACTATTAAGTGCTCGACTTTTAATAAAGTTAATGATTTTGACTGCATCAAAAAACACAGTGTTTAATTCTGGTGCAATTTTTTTAATAACAAGTGCCTCTCGGTGAATCATACAATGTGTAAATGTAATATGACCATTTCCAGCTTTAACAAATACTGTAAAACCAAGATCTTGTCCGGTCATTGCTGCAGCACCGTCTGTGCACACACCAACACAATTTTTCCAATTTAATCCTTCTTTTTCAAAAAACTCATTTACTTTTTTATATATATCTTTTCCACGAGTATGACCTTCCAGAGGACGACAAAACAGTATATCTTCATGAATGCTTCCCTCATAAATATATCTTACAAAAAGTAACAACTGTGCCATTTTTGAAATGTCTGTCGACTCGTCCAGTTGTATTGCAAACCTTGAGCTGTCTTTAAACCTCATAAGAAGCTGTTGAAATTGATCATTGCTAATGTCTGAAATTCTTTTGGACACAGTGTCATTTGATAATGGAATTTTACTAATTT
The DNA here is from genome assembly GCA_036346225.1 of Platerodrilus igneus. Taxonomy (NCBI): domain Eukaryota; kingdom Metazoa; phylum Arthropoda; class Insecta; order Coleoptera; family Lycidae; genus Platerodrilus; species Platerodrilus igneus. Next base: position 29,665 of record JARFIW010000895.1, on the reverse strand, counting down.
CAGCAGCATACTGTTTTCCATGAACAATTTCAGACATTCTTATAGCTGCAGGTAGTAAAAGTTGCTCTCCAATAGTAAAAGGCTTTTTCGTTTTTGCTATCAAATACGAAACTTCATACGATGCCAATAGATATTTATCATTCAAAGTAACATACTTCTCCAAAGTGTTCTTTTGCTTTATTTGATGTTTGCAAAAGACGCTCAAAATATTCTATTGGCTTTTTTGATAACGTTGCATGTTTAGTATTTAAATGTCGTTGCAGTTTTGACGGTTTCATGCTTTCTGCAGCCAAAATTTCTTTGCAAATTAAGCACACTGGTTGTTCTTCATTGTTGTGAGAAGAGCATGTGAAGCCATACTGCAAATATGATTCGTCATATTTTCTTTTTTTTGTTTTGCTAGAAGTCGGATTTGAAGCACTGCAACTTGGTTGTGACGGCGTGGCAGACTTATTAGTTGGAATTTTAATTAGCCATTTATCCATGATGGTTAAATAATAATAAATAATTAAACAAAATGTAGTTGAACTTTAACGTAATAATTAAAAACACCAACTGAAAATTACACAGTAAATACACACATGTCACTACGAAGACAAAGCTGAGTCCAAACTGAAGTACAAACAGAAAAATAACTACACTCGAATCTTTACCAGTGCAATGACAACAAATTACGATTAGATCAACCCCGACGCATGGCGTGTTCAAAGTATGCAGCGCACAAAGGCACCGTATCACAAAGACGCCGAAAAAGAAGCTTTCATTTAATTTTTTTGATTATTCTTTTATAAAAATAATATGCCGATTCGCCTAGCCTAGCTTGATTATGCTTCCGTATTGTATGTGTAAGCTGTAAGGCGACGCGGCGTCTGGGTACTTATAATCACTAAGTTATCTTGCAAACACTGACGCCGGCGGCCAGACATCAATGTCGAACGTTCAGTTGAAAATCGAGGAGCGCGTTGTATTTATTATTTTAAATGCTACTTCCATATTTTCATTTATAGGCCCTACATAACAGTTTTGCATTGCCACTTTTTTCAAAAAATAGTTATAATAAAACTACAATAGTATTTTGAATAATTTTTATTTGCATTTATATTTGTACGTAGTGTGTATACTAATTTTAAAATTTTATTTATAATGATTGAAAAGTATCAAATCTTTGCGACCCCCTTTCAGTAGTCTCGCGACCCCCAGGGGGGTCGCGACCCACAGTTTAAGAAGCCCAGATCTAAATAATGTTTCTTCACGGTTCTGGGGCTAATTAATGTTTTTGGGGATCCGGTATCGATTAATAGTTTAAATTCGGCGTGGGGTATTTCTATGTATGGTAGTACTAGGTGATTTATGTTATTTAGGTTTATTAAGTTTGGTCATCTATGAATCGGTCTATCTGAAAATTTGAGCACGAGTTTTCTTCGTAGTCCTCCTCGTAAGTTTCGTATTGTTCGTCGCGTTCATAAGTTTCTGCATGGTTTGATTCATTGTTCGTACTTGGCTGAATGTAATTATTCTGGTCATTGTCAAATTTTTCTACTTCTTGGTGAAATAGTACTTCTGATGTAAAATTGCGTTTCTGATGAGGGTTTGGTCGGATGTGTGTTATCTTTGTATTTTGTATGATGTTACCAAATGAGGTATCCATTGGTGTTGGTTTATAATAGTTATTAGGGTTGTTATTATTCATTGATGTATTTCTACTGGGGTTCGCGCTGAATGGTGGTTTTTGTTGGTTTAGGTTTTGAATGAATCTTGGCTGGAATGCGGTTTTCGTAAAATTTGGGTTAAATGTTGGTTTTGAAAAATGTTTATATTGATTATTAAAATTCGTATTGTTGAAATTTGGGTTATTAATTCGCGGTTAATTTGTTTGTGCGTTGAAGGGTGTGAATTTTTGTTGAGGAATTGTTTGTCCCGCGGCTTGTATAGTTTTTATTGGTGAATAACTTTTATTTGCGTTTTGAAAAGACCGTGGCTCTTGACCGCAGCTATTTAGCTCGTTGGAACGTGTTTCAAACGATGCGAACTAGAAAGCTTTACCGCTTTATTAAGATTTAACCTCGATTTTGATATTTAGAAAAAAGTTATGTCACAAAGTGTATTTTGCTGAATGGATGTTTGGCGGCTCTTGGTAGCCACAATTTTCTGCATAGAAACTTGTAACTTTTTGCGTTGGGTGCTGTCAGTCATAGTGCATTGAAATTACAAGGTTCGGATTCGATAGGGTCAAAAATAAAAAAAAATTGAATTGGTTTTGTCGTTTGACCATTGTTGTATATCTCGCTGTAACTTTTTAAATAATGCGGACAAAAGAGCTTTGTTTTTTATTGAAATTCAGATTCAATTTAATTGTACAAAATATATATTAAATGGTAATTTAGAAAAAATAATATATTTGTTTATAAATTATATTAAACTTTACTCCTTAAAAAATATATTTGGAAAGGTTACGTTAATACAATTAGAGTTGTCGGAAATGAATATGTATTTTTTATTCAGAAACTGTAGCAAATATTTGAAATAAAAATATATTTAATGAAAGTATAAGGAGTTTATAAATATATGTTCTGTATTATTTTAGTTTTAAGCTCTTTGCGCCATCGTTGTTGAAGTTTCTGAAACCGTATTTGTAGATTTCTGTAACTTCTGCATATGCGCAGTTGCTACAAATTAACAATTAGTCAATGTAGATTGCTAAAGAATTTGCATAATGGTAAATAAATAAATATCTACACAATTGTTTTTATTAAATCTGATATTATTAGATGCGGTCAAATTGACCGCATCGTTTAACGTTATTTTATGAAAATCTGATGGGAAGAAGGCTTAATAATTCCCGTTATGCAAATTCCTAAATGTATTCAGCAAATTAGAAGTGCCCCTCAGGCTTGCTATGAAACATAAATGAAGCAAAGGACATTTGTATTAATAAGTGATACTTAGTTGATAAACCTTGATTAAAAATACGGCATATGATGCAGTCCCACACTAACGAACATCCATTTACATGTAACTTGTGTAATTATGCCGCATCACAAGAAAGAAATTTAAAACGTCATTTTCGGTCACATACTAACGAACGTTCATTCGTATGCAATTTGTGTAATTATACCACTTTGTACAAAAGTGCATTACAAGTACATTTTCGGTCGCATACTAATGAACGTCCATTCGCATGCAATTTGTGTAATTATACCGCTTCAGGAAAAAGTCGTTTACAATCACATTTGAGGTCGCATACTATTGAACGTTCATTCGCATGCAATTTATGTGATTATAGCACATCACAAGAAGGTAATTTACAAAAGCATTTGCGATTGCATACTAATGAACGTCCATTTGCTTGCAATTTGTGTAATTATACCACCTTACAAAAAGGTACATTACAAAGACATTTACGATCGCATACTAACGAACGTCCATTCGCATGCAATTTGTGTAATTATAACACGTCAGAAAAATGTGATTTACAAAATCATTTGCGGTCGCATACTAATGAACGTCCATTCGCATGCAATTTGTGTAATCATACCACGTTATACAAAAGTGCGTTACTAGCACATTTGAGGTCGCATACTAATGAACGTCCGTACGCTTGCAAATTGTGCAATTACACCACGTTAAGAAAAAGTACATTACAAAGACATTTTCGGTCGCATACTAACGAACGTCCATTCCAATGCAATTTGTGTAATTATAGCACATCACAAAAATGTCATTTACAAAAGCATTTTCGGTCCCACACTAATGAACGTCCATTCGCATGCAATTTGTGTAATTATGCCGCTTCAGGAAAAAGTCGTTTACAAGAACATTTTCGGTCGCATACTAATGAACGACCATTCTCGTGCAATTTGTGTGAATATACCGCTTCAGAAAAAAGTCGTTTACAAGTACATTTTTGGTCGCATACTAATGAACGTCCATTTGCATGCAAGTTGTGTAATTATACCACGGCACAAAAAAGTGTACTACAAAGACATTTACGATCGCATACTAACGAACATCCTTTCGCATGCAATTTGTGTAATTATAGCACATTTCAAAAGGGTAATTTACAAATACATTTGCGGTTGCACACAAATGAACGTCCATTCGCATGCAATTTGTGTAATTATACCGCTTCAGGAAAAAGTCGTTTACAAGAACATTTTCGGTCGCATACTAATGAACGTCCATTCGCATGCAATTTGTGTGATTATACCGCTTCAAGAAAAAGTCCTTTACAAGAACATTTTCGGTCGCATACTAATGAACGTCCATTCGCATGCAGTTTGTGTGATTATACCGCTTCAAGAAAAAGTCGTTTACAAGAACATTTTTTGTCGCATACTAATGAACGTCCATTTGCATGCAATTTGTGTAATTATACCACGTCACAAAAAGGTACATTACAAAGACATTTACGATCGCATACTAATGAACGTCCATTCGCATGCAATTTGTGTAATTATAGCACATCTCGAAAGGGTAATTTACAAAAACATTTGCGGTTGCACAAAAATGAACGTTCATTCGCATGCAATTTGTGTAATTATACCACGTCACAAAAAGGTACATTAAAAAGACATTTACGATCGCATACCAATTAACGTCCATTCGTATGCTATTTGTGTGAATATGCTGCATCACAAAAAAGTTATTTGAAAAAGCATTTTCGATCGCATACTAACGTACGTCCATTTTCATGTAATTTGTATAATTATAGCTTGACGCGATAAAGTTATTTACACAAACATGTGTTGTCGCATACTAATTAACGTCTATCAGTATCTAATTTGTGTGAGTATATCGTATCACAAAAGAGGACTTTACAAGTATATTTGCGGGCGCATACTACCGACAATTTGGGTGCGTACAATTTGTGTGATTATACCACGCCCAAAGTAGAGGGGCTAAGCCGCTTTGACAACAGTAATCCACAGCAAGATATGTATACGCAGATTCGAGAACAATATGAACAGCTAAGCCGTTTTGGGAAACAAAACGTGCAGCAAGATATGTATACGCCGCTTTGAGAACAGAATTGTCTTTGTATGTAAATTTTGTGCGTTAGGGTCGTTAGGTCTTTGGGGTGTGCGTTCGGGGGGGTCGTTAGATTTTTGTCGTCGGGTGGTGCGCGTGCGCTGGGGTGGAGATATTTTTTTAAGAATTTTTTTAGCAGCGTTCCCGGTGTTAAATATTAAATAAGATGGGGAAAGGTGTTATACATTTTTCAAAAAATTTTGTGTGTAGAATGGAGTTCACGTGTTGGTTGTTGGCCGCTTCGGAGATTTTTCTGGGTAGGTTAAGCTAAAAATTAAAACGCTGCGGTGAAGAATTTTTTTATATTAAGCAAACGCGTGCAAGTGGTAAAGAGTTTTTAGCTCTCCTCATAAGCTGCGTTTTGTATGAAGTAGCAAATAAAATTGAGAAAATATACGAAATGTTATATAATGGGGGTCAAATTTTTAAACGTCTGCAGGTAAAATCTTGTAAAAAAGAAGTCGTTCACTTTTCGCGATTTCAATGTCAAGATAAAATAACAAGAATTTGCAGTCGAATATAACCTAGTGTTTTTTATTGGGATTATAGATCTCTGGTAATATATATGCAAATCATGCCGACATTCGACTTTTAATATAATGTATCATCAGTACAATAAAAAATAATTTTTTTTTTCCAACACTCGAAAAGAAATAGACAACATGTCTAAACAACTCCTACAGCTCCACCTAACATTATCCGCCACGCTTAACTACAATGACTGGACTCTATTTAACCGAATTTCATACTTGCAAGCCCAAAAAACCACCGAACTCACCACAAAAACTCACTTACGCAAATTCCTGCAACTTTCCAAGAACCTTTCAAACCCCGACAAACCATCTTACCCAAAAACTCTGTCTTCAAATACCGTCAAAACCGATCAGAACATATCCTATCCGAAAACGAACTAAATATCCTGTCCAAAGGACTAAACTTCACAATTGCACCCAGAAAAATTCCTGCAGAGAAAATCATTAGCTCTGTAGAATCAGCGATCCGATCTCTACCCCAAGACGATGCCAACGTAATTCGCTTTGAAACGACTAAATGTCTCCGACATGCCAAAACTCCTAACAAAAATGTGACAAAGCAAGAAATGACGGCCTTAAAACACCTACGAACAAACGAGAAAATTGTTATTCTCCCTGCAGACAAAGGTAATGCGACTGTAATTCTAAACCGTACAGAATACAAAGAAAAGATTCAACAATTATTACAAGACGGTTCCTACACTCCTATAACAAAAGACCCCACTTTAAAGTTTGAACGGGAAATTTCAGAATTTATCAAATCCTCCAATATTCCCAAAACTGTCCAAAAACGCATAATACCTCGCGAATCTAAACCACCTCGCCTGTACGGCCTTCCTAAAGTCCATAAACCGGATGTACCTTTCCATCCGATAGTTAGCACAATTGACTCACCAACCTACCATCTGGTAAAATACCTAGCAAATTTCTTAAAACCTTATTCCGGTAACATGCCTACTAATGTTTTAAACTCCACTCATTTCATAGAACTGATTGCAAATATTGAGCTAGGCCCAAATGATATACTAGTCAGTTTTGACGTAACATCCCTATTTACAAACGTACTTGTAATAAACACTGTCTCCATTATTAAACAACTCCTACCTCAAGAAGATGAATTTGAGCACCTGGGCATGCTCATAGAGAAATGTTTAACCTCTACCTATTTTGTTTTTGACGGACAATTTTACAAACAAACTTCGGGCACACCAATGGGCTCACCTCTGTCCCCTATTGTGGCCAATATATTCATGGAGTCTTTGGAATCCATGGCTCTAGAATCCACAGACCTTAAACCAAAAACTTGGCTCCGTTATGTAGACGACACTTTTGTAATCTGGCCCCATGGACATCAAACGCTTAATAATTTTCTAGATCACATAAACAATCAACATAAAGATATTAAGTTCACTATAGAAATTGAAAAGAACGGAACTCTGCCATTCCTTGACGTTCTGGTAGAGCGCAAACCTGACGGACGACTAGATCATTCCGTATATCGAAAACTCACACACACAAACAGATACCTACATGCGTCGTCACATCATCACCCCTCACAAAAATCATCGGTAATCAATTCTCTAGTCCACCGTGCAATTAAGATTTCAGAACCAGAAAACTTATCTAATGAACTGGCCCATCTTAAAACTAGTCTTATAAAAAACGGCTATCGCAACTCAAATATTGGCAGAGTAATAAACCGACATCTGCATCCTACACGAACTCCCAAACCACGCTGTAATCCCGATACACGATCTATAGCAATCCTTCCATATATACACAGTAACAGACCGAATTGGCAAAATTCTACGAAAACACAACATCAAAACAATCTATAAACCCACTAATAAAATTTCACAAATATTACCAATCCCAAAAGATTCCGAAAATAGTCTTAAAGCCCCAGGCGTATATAGTATACCTTGCAGTTGCGGTTTAATATACATAGGAGAAACAGGACGGTCAATACAGACTAGACTAAACGAGCATAAGCGATGCTTAAGAACAAGCCAGTACAATCGCTCAGCGGTGGCTGAACACCAACATGAAACAGGCCATACCATCAACTTTGACAAGACGAAACTAATTGCCAGAATTCCATTTTTCTACAATAGAAAAATTAGAGAATCCATAGAAATAAATAAAAATTCTAATAATCTAAACAAAGACGATGACTACTACCTTTCCCCTATTTGGAAAACAAGCCTATGTTCACAACAGCGGAAACGTGACGCTCACTGATCCACTACGACACTCCATCAAGTTCTCTCCCTATATAAACCACCACTTTCGTTATTTTCACTCGTTACTTCGCCGCAAGACACCTTTTGGCTATGAATGGGCTAGTGAGTCTGCTAGTTTAGGAGTAACTCTTCTCTTTACACTGTAACTTGTGTATTTAATATTATCATTCTTCTTTTTATATAATTTAAAGAAAAAAAAATTATTTTATTGTCCTGATGAAGCCCCTTACAAAAGTGGGCGAAACGTCGACCTTAATTTACAAAATGACAAGGTCCCAACCCGGAACCATAAATAATTATAATGATTCCGGCCGTGAAAGCCTCCGACAATATCATAACGTGTGTGTGTTTGCAAAAACATGTCAAGACAGGTATGCCGTATATTTCCTTCTTGGTATGCAAATTATACCACCTTTCACGTGACTTATTTGACTCTCAAATAAAAAAAATTAATTTGATGCTATATCAAGGATCTCTTGCTTACATTTTAGCAATTTCAATATATTTAAATGTAATTATACATTTAATTTATGTGGCAATAAAAATTCTTTTACTTTTAGCGGTTTGGTGATTGTATGTAGATGACGCATTAGACGCATTAGACACAAAATAAAGAAAAATATAACTTACTTTTTATACTAACGCTGCACGTATACTGATCACTTCAAAAACGCAGGTTCAAATAATGGTGAAATTAAACGAGTTATATATATAATATTGGAGCGTTTAGTGGCAATTCGGCTAACCTCTTTGCCTGTTTTCTAGGGCCTACAACGGACTGTTTATTATTGTTTTGTATTACTTGATCCATCTACAAACAACAGCAATGTTGTTACAAACTTGTAAATATTATAAAGCAAAAATATTCTTTTCACAAAATAAAGAAAAATATAACTTACTTTTTATACTAACGCTGCACGTATACTGATCACTTCAAAAACGCAGGTTCAAATAATGGTGAAATTAAACGAGTTATATATATATATATATATATATATATATATACAGGGTGAATGGTATCGTTCGTGCAAAAACGAACTGGGAGATAGTACACTTAATTTGCAACAAAAATTGTTAATATGACCCCTGTCCTATCTCGATTGGTTTAGGAGATATGGTTTTTTTAGTTTGTTTCTTAATAACGCGACTTCTTGGAGTAAAAGTTAAATTCCTCGGCTTTTGCTGCAAATAACTAGATAAACAATCCCATTTTCATAAACTACATTAAATTTCCTATAAAAAACAACTATTTCGATTTTTTTAATTTTAAAAGAAACATTTATTATAAAGCATTAAAAGGTAAAAAATTACAAAGGAAATTTTACAGCAAAATTATTTTATCTACAAATAAACAAATGTCACAAAAACAACCTCACTTGATAAGGTTTCCAGCTGTCCTAAACACTTTCTATTTGATTTTTAATTTATTAAATTATTGCCTTCGTAATGCCGGAAAAACCTTGTTCGATTATAAGATAATCAAGGCAGTGCAAATTGAAAACAAAAATGTACAGTAATTTTAAAAGCACAGATACGTTCATAGCATGTAGTTGTCACATTGACAGTGTGAAGCATTGTCACTGATTAGACAGTTGTATTCGTATAAATTTTTGATACGTACTAAATTACTATCTAAGATGCTTGCTCGTTATAGCAATAGAGAATATGCAGATATACATTTCATTTATGGTTTTTGTAATGGTAATGCTACAAGAGCACGGGAGGAATATCAACGTCGGTTCCCAAATCGTCCGATTCCCAGTCGCAACGTGTTTGCAAAAACGCACCAATGGCTCCTTGATGGAGGAGCATTTCAAGTACCTAATGAAAGGGGGCAAGATCTGGACGTAGAAATTGACGAGTTTGTCTTGGATCGAGTGGAACAAGACCCTACAACTTCTACACGTCAAATTGCAAGAGAAGTTGTAGTTTCGCAATGGAAGGTAGTAGATGTTCTGCACAAGAATAATATTCGTCCTTTTCACTTTACACCTGTTCAAGCTCTGGAAGGCGGAAGCAAAGATTTCCAACGAAGGTTGATGTTCTGCCGTTGGTTATTAGCACGGAATATTGAGGAGCGCCATTTCTTTCGCAAAATATTGTGGTCTGATGAGTCCCTCTTTACGCACGCTGGCGTTCTAAATCTCCACAATTATCACTATTATGCCGATGAAAACCCTCAGGCAATAAGACAGAAATCGTTCCAACGCAGATTCAGCCTAAATGTGTTGGCGGCTGTGATAGGAAACACTCTTATTGGTCCCTATACTTTCGAAAGAAATCTCAATGGAGAAGTGTATTTGGACTTTCTTCAAAATCAACTATCCCTATTGTTGGAAGATGTTCCCTTAGAAATTCGTAGAGATATCATTTTTCAACATGACGGGGCTCCTCCTCATTATACACGTGGTGTCCGCCAGTTTTAAACGAACAGTACGCAAGGTGGATTGGTAGAGGAGGACCGATTCCGTGGCCAGCAAGATCGCCTGACTTGAATCCCATGGATTACTTTGTATGGGGCTTTTAAAAAGAATATGTATACATTATAATTTGAATAAGGGGCCGCTATACTTGCGGCCACGTCCCCAATGCTCCACCCGGAGGTACTACATTGTAGAATATGTATACAGCACGGAGGTAGTCAGTTTGGAAAATTTGAGACAAAGGCTCGAAAATGGATGTCAACTCTTACGAGAGAAGCTACCTATGAGCGTGACCGTGGAAGGTATGCGGAAAAGAGTAAGAACCTGTATCAGGTGCGCTGGTCAGCATTTTGAACAATACAAATAAAATTTAATTTATCAAATTATTGCCTCCGTAATACCGGAAAAACGTTGTGACATCATTAGGTAATCAAGGCAGTGGGCGAATTTTAATGCGAATTGGAAACAAATATTTGTTTCCATATTTCCATACTTGATAAATTAAAAATCAAATAGAAAGTGTTTCGCACTGCTGAAAACCTTATGAAGTGAGGTTGTTTTTGTGACATTTGCTCATTTGTACATAAAATAATTTCGCTGTAATATTACTTTAAACTTTGTTAAAAAAATTTTCTTTTTAATTTTTTACCTTTTAATGCTTTATAATAAATGTTTCTTTTAAAATTAAAAAAATCGAAATAGTTGTTTTTTATGAGAAAATTAATGTAGTTTATGAAAATCGGATTGTTTATCTAGTTATTTGCAACAGAAGCCGAGAAATTTAACTTTTACTGCAAGAAGTCGCATTATTAAGAAACAGACTAGAAAAAAACATATCTCCTAAACCAATCGAGATAGGACAGGGGTTATATTAACAATTTTTGTTGCAAATTAAGTGTACTATCTCCCAGTTCATTTTTGCACGAACGATACCATTCACCCTGTATATATATATATATATATATATATATATATATATTATATATATATATATTATATTATATATATAACTCGTTTAATTTCACCATTATTTGAACCTGCGTTTTTGAAGTGATCAGTATACGTGCAGCGTTAGTATATAAAGTAAGTTATATTTTTCTTTATTTTGTGAAAAGAATATTTTTGCTTTATAATATTTGCAAGTTTGTAACAACATTGCTGTTGTTTGTAGATGGATCAAGTAATACAAAACAATAATAAACAGTCCGTTGTAGGCCCTAGAAAACAGGCAAAGAGGTTAGCCGAATTGCCACTAAACGCTCCACAAAGAATTTACAGAGCTAGAATAGTACATTCCAAATATGGTGATTGTGTTCTAATTGAGTTAGCAGACAATATTTGATTTCTGCCACAACGCAACACGGAATTGTGGAGAAAAAACATTAATGAATTGGGTTCTGGAAAACGCAATAACCATATTAGAACTAATAGATATTAAAAGACCCTGTTACGTTATTTTTCGTGGCATCCACGTTAGGCGCCAAAATTTGTTACGTTTTTTTTTGTGGCTCGTAGCCGTGCGTAACAAAAAGAAAATCAAAGAAGTGACCCGGCTCAATCGGAGAGTAGGGGGGGTCGTAGAAAGCAGACCAACATATAACGTGGGCGGCTGTAAGGAGTTAGAGATAATACCTGCAAGAAAAATAGTTAAGCAAACTTGAAAAAAAGAGAGAATAAGCATAGCAGTAATGAAAAGTCTAAGTTATTCAGTACTTTGTAGAATGTAAATAAAAGAAACTGTTTGGATAATCTATATAATATAAAAACGGTAAAAGCAATACAGACAAATGTTTAGTACAAAGTGAGGTAATATTGGGGAGTAGCAGAAACGTTTCCTCACACACCAATTAAACATAAATCAGATAAAATGTTGACAAAAGATAAATAGATAAGACACAATTGGTATGAGTAATTTAGTAGTATTGATTTTTCTTTCTTTCTTTTTTTTTCTGTTTTAAAATAGCATGCAAGTCTATTGTAAAAGGTATCAGAACGACAAAGATATGGTAAAACAACGGATAGACATTTAAAGTAATAACAAGTAGGAAATAGTTCAACTTACAAAAAGTCCTTCAGTAACGCTACCTTGCAACGGAAGTGTGTCTATAGAGTTGGACTAAGTCGCCTACTGATAGCCTTGCAGTTGGAGTTGGTGGAGTGCGGGGTGTCCATGGTTCCATCCCATTATCAACTTGAAACTTGACACTACTATCAACTGCAGATTGTTCTTTTACTTTCTGTAACTGATCGAAAGCCCCCTGATAGCTTGGTAAGCCGGATGCACTGGTGTAGCTTGGCAAAGATTCACAGTATATTCGCGGGGGTGGAATTCGATGTACCACAGACGGGAACACATGCAACACACGCAACTAAAAACAATTAAAGTTAGTATAATTCCGATCCAAACATCCGTCAAGAATTTTTCGTATTGCGGATCTGCTTCAGCAGAAAGAATTTCGTCAACTTCTGAAGCTAATTTCAGTTGGTAAAGGCATTTTTTGAATACGGGGAAACATTTAAAAACACGGTCACTCTCACAATCTCGTCTTTAAAAAAAGGTACGTTCATATTTTATTTACTTATTAAATGCAAGGTAAATTTAACATATCAGTAATACGGAATGAGTTAAACACTTCTGCAATTTCATTTTGCAAATGTTTTAGGGAGTTTAAAACCTAATTAAAGTGGCTCCTTTAAAAATTCTGTACAAGTTTATTGCACTTACCCTGATAAACAAAGGGGACCACGAAACTAGATCGCACACACAGTAATCCTAAAAGAATCGGTCAAGTTTAACAAGCAAGTTCTACAACTTTTATTTCAAAAGAAACTCAACTAAAAACACAATTAGTAAAGCACGCGTAATCCCTAAAGTCAATGTTCCGTAAAACACACGTGCCTCGAGTAAACACGTTTGCCTATCAAGCATCTCTTCCTCAAAAAGGCATTAGAACTACACGTTCTACAGTTAAAATACAATTTTTATTTCACAAGAAAACCACTAAAAAATCGTGCCGTGCTCGTACATGAACAATACGAAAATTAAAAGCTCGCATTTATTCTCACTATTCTCCAAAGCAAAAAGCAACAGTATTTTTCAACGTAATTAATGCATAGGAACCAAGAACGAACTCCACAACTCGTCGTTATTATAACCGCTTATCGATTATCAACTCCAGTTCGATAATAACATAAGGAACTAAATTTATATGTATGCAGCCATCATATCTACTAATTAATCACGAGCCGCTTATCACTTTCGACAAGCTGGAAAGTAATTTACGAATAATCCAATTTACAATTCTTCCTTGCAATTCATTTATTAATGAAAATCAATCTTCAAATTATCTACTTTTAAAGTAATACCGACGAGTTAAATTGCATATAAATCTGAATTATTCTGAAGTATTTCCTTTATACAAACAGCGATCCCAAAGAAACAATGTATTTTTAAGTACGCTAACAGAAAGGGAGCGTAAAATATTAAGGAACGAAAAATGCCCGTTACAACCCAATCATCTTGTTTCCTACAGAATAGAACCCATTTAGAAAAACAAAAAATAATTGGTGTTTTTTTTAATTATGGCTTGTTTTGAATAATGAATGAACATATTAATACTTTAAGTAGCGATATTGTTTTTAAAGTTAATAACGCATGCAATATTTTATTTAAAAGGTATACAATAAAAGAAGCTGAAATTTTGTTAAAATATATCAAACGCTACTTAAGGTTATTTGTAAAGGGGGTTAGACATGGCGACTTAAATTTAGGCCAGTTAAGGCAAATTCAAACCAATATGGGATTGTTAAAAAGCATCCAATCATCAATTAAAAATTTTCATGTAGGAAGCGGCATTCAATCTGTTTCACAACCATCACGTTTGGGAGTCAAATGGATTGATTTGGTTTCCGCTTTTGCAAGAAGAATTAGAACAGGCGTTATAATAAACATGCATCATAAAGATTTGATGGCATTTTTTAATGATTGCTTTAAGGTGCTTAAAATTAAAATAAAAAATAGTTTAAAAAAATTAAATTTAATAAAAAATAATATTACACTTTGCGGAGAATTCATTAAAACATCTAATATTGATGAAAATAATATAACGGATTTTGAACATTTTAATACGAAAAATGTGGCGATTGACGTAGGAACGGATTTAACATCATGGTTTCGTGATGATGTGGTTAATAAACTAAGAACAAAACTATCGGAGTTTCAAGAATCTAAATCAGGTTGGGCTTTAAAAAAAATTGTATCGATGGAAGTTAATATTAATAAATATGAAATGGGCAATGGACGTGTTTCATTTTTTATTCCGCTTCCAAAGCAAATTTCAAATAAATATGCATGCATCAACGTGAAAATTTCAGATGAGTGTTGCTTTTTTTGGGCAATTGTTTCAGCATTATTTCCCTTTAAAATAAGAAGTAACCTCACATCCTCATATCCACACTACAGATTAGTTTTGAATGTTGAAGGATTGGAAATGCCGATGTCGATTAAAAATATTTCAAAATTTGAAAATATGAATAAAATTTCCATAAATGTATACAGTTTAGAATTGCGCTAAAGAAAAGTCGTTCTATAGTGTGGTGCCAACAAGGCTTACTATGCAGAAAGCTGAGAAGCATGTAAATTTACTCATAATTCAAAATCAATATTTTCCAAACGTAAACAATTATAATACTCCAAGTCAGGATTTTGAAAATGTTGCAATAAAATACCATTATGTTTGGATAAAAAGTTTATCGCGGCTTATTGGCAACCAACTAAATAAACATAAACATAAAAAATATATTTGCGATCGTTGTCTGAATTACTTTAACACCTTCGATAAATTAAATGATCACTCTAAATATTGTGAAAAAGTAAATATCTGTAACATTTCATATCCTAGGCATCATCATGTTGAATTTAAGAATTATGTTTATAAGAAAAAAGTACCTTTTATAATTTATTCCGATTTTGAGACTATTTTAAAATCTGATAAAAATCATAGTTATCAAAATATTCCAATCACTTTAAAGTATCAACATCATAAAGCTTTTAGTGCTGGTTATTATTTAAAATGTGACTATGATGAATCGTTATCATTTTTTAAAAATTATTTGGGGAAGATTGTATAGATTGGTTTGCAAACGAAATGGTGGAAGTTGCAAAATTTGTTCGAAGTAAATTCAAACATATTGAACTAATGATTGAACCTCATGTTAACATTATTGCAACACATTGCTCTATATGTGAAAATGCATTTTCTGAAAACGCTATCATCATTAGAGACCACTGCCACTTTACTGGCAACTTCAGAGGTTTTACACACCAACATTGTAACCTCAACTTTAGAAATAGTTTTGTTGTACCGGTTGTGTTTCATAATATGAGTGGATACGATTCCCATTTCATGATACGAGAATTATCAAAAAAGGGTAATATTAGTTTATTACCAATAAACAAAGAGAAATACATTTCATTTACTCTGAACGATCTAGATGCTGATGATGATGGTGATACTAAGATAAAGTTTTGTTTCATTGATTCTTTGAGATTTTTAAATGCATCTTTAAACAGTTTAGTGGCCACATTGCAACCTTCAGATTTCAAATATTTATCGAAAGAATTTTCAAATGTCTGTTCAAATAAATTGAACTTATTAACAAGAAAAGGTGTATTTCCATACGAGTACATTGATTCAATGTCTAAACTGAATGAATTTGAACTTCCAAAAATTAAAAATTTCTATAGCATGTTGACTGGTGAACATGTCACTGAGGATATGTATAAAGATGCTCTAAAAGTTTGGAATGCATTTCCAATAAAAAAACATTTTGGAGTATGCCTTACTTTATATGAAAATCGATATAATGTTGTTAACGTGTGTTTTTGAACAATTTCGCGAAAAGTCGTTTGCCACATATGGGCTCGATTCTGCTTGGTACTTCACCTTACCGGGGTATGCTTGGGATTGTATGCTTAAGCATACAAAGTGTAAGTTAGAGTTGCTTATAGACATCGATAAAATTATGTTTATTGAAAACGCTATTAGAGGTGGTATCAGTCAGGAGAGCAACCGATATTCCGAAGCTAACAATAGATACATGCATAATTATGATGCATCTAAACAATCCAAATATCTTCTATATTTGGATGCCAACAATCTTTACGGGTGGGCAATGTCGCAAGCTTTACCATACGGCGACTTTGAATGGGTTGACATTAATCTCGATATTATTTCAATTCCAGATGATGCTCCAGATGGATATATTTTGGAGGTTGATTTGGAGTATCCTGAATATTTACATGATTTACACCGCAATATGCCGTTTTGTGCAGAACATCAGATCCCTCCAGGATCAAAATTACCTAAATTAATGACCACCTTATCCAATAAAACTAAGTATATTTTACATTACAGGAATCTTAAACAGGCGTTGTTAAACGGGCTTAAATTGACAAAAATCCATCGAGTTCTAAAATTTAAACAAAGTTGTTGGTTAAAGCCCTATATTGATTTGAATACTGAGCTTCGGAAACTTGCAAAGAATGAGTTTGGGAAAAATTTATTCAAATTAATGAACAATGCGGTATTTGGAAAAACAATGGAAAATATTCGAAAGCACCGTGTTGTAAAGCTAGATAAACGTTAGGAGGGCCGTTATGGAGCGAAAAATTGGATGGCAAGCCCCATGTTTCATAGTTACACAATTTTCGATGATGAGTTAATGGCTATTAAGCTAAACAAAACCGAATTAATCTTTAATAAACCATTATATGTTGGTATGTCCATATTAGATATTTCTAAAATTTGTATGTACAATTTTCACTACAATTTTATGCTTCCAATCATGAAGGTGGAAAACTGCAAGTTCATGTATAGCGACACCGATTCGTTTATTTATGAGTTAACTTGTGACGATGTATATAACGAACTTATTAAGTCAAATCTCTCAAAGTTTGACACTTCTGGGTATGATGTAAATAATCGCTATGGAATACTTCGGGTTAACAACAAAGCTTTGGGGCTCATGAAGGATGAAACAAACGGTGTAATAATAACACATTTTGCTGGGTTACGATCGAAAATGTATAGTTACAAGTTGGAATGCAATCCAAATGAGAAGGAAAATAAAACACGTAATCATGGTGTTATGAAAAATCCAAAGGTATCAAATATAATGTAGTAAAAAATGAAATAACTTTTGAAGACTATGTTTCATGTTTAAAAGATTTTAAAGAAAAAAAACTTAAACAAGCTACGTTCCGTTCCTACGCTCATGATGTATTTACAATAATTCAGGAAAAAATTGCATTAAGTCCATATGATGATAAACGTAGTCTAATACCACATTAATATGATACATTACCGTGGGGACATTATAGTATCGCGATGATGGAATAAATATCTTTTTTAGAAGTTTAAAACAAGCAATAATTAAGAAAAACTTGCTAAATATTTTATTTGTTTTACAGATAACCGCTTCCCATTATAGTTAACAGCATGGATGTTGAACAAGTAGTAGAAAATTAAAAAGAAATTGAAGTGCCAAGTTTACTGACAATTAGCATAAAAACAATACTGAATCAAATTGGGTTAACCAACCAGAGTCATATTGGTATGTTAAAATCAATACTTACAAAAACAGTATACAAAGACATAAAAAGAACAGTTATTGGAATGTTTAATAGTGCAGATATTTATGAAGTTAACCTCAAATTTCTCAAGTCTGTGCTACTACAAAATGATTTTGACAAGCATGTGTCGAAGTATTTGGACAAGTTGGTCAACTGCCACAACGATCCAACTAAAATCAATATAATGTATATAAAAGAACACATCAATCCAATAATGTATTCCAATTTTCTTGCAGAATACCTATACATATTTGAGGAAATTGGATAGGATCATTTTTTGGATGCAGATTTAACAACAGGTGAAGAGGACATACTTCATAAGTGGGATTTTACAAAACCTTTGTCTGAAGAGCAATACATGTGTTTAATGTATATTCCAACAAATCGCATGCCTCAATTTGCAGAGCGATACAATCGTGTAGTTGTACATTCTTGGGAAAAATTAAGTACTATCACAGCTTCTACTGAGAGTTATTCATGTTGCTAGGAATGTATGAGAGGTGTTAAGGGTGTAATTAAAAATACAAAATTTATGGTATTTGAAGATGCTTGTATAGTACCGGATCTTATATGGAACATGAGTTATTGGTGTTGCAGATGTGAAAGAATGCCTTTATTTCAAGTAATTGATGAGACGGAATATTATTCTCATATTGATTATATTACACAAGTTTGAATGTTGTATAATGGATTGCGGTTGTTGTATATGTAATAATAGAAATAAAAAATGTTTTTCTCAATTTGTATATTATTGAACTGAATACACCATTTTAAATCATTCAAATCGCATAAAATTCTATCATAATAGTAAAAGATACATTGCTTTAGACCAATACATAAACTGCATAAACTACATAAATTATTAAAAACCTCCAAAGTCTGAAACATGCAATATTCATCATTATTAGAATAATTTTTCACTAAATCTAAAACATTTCTATAGTATGCATAAAAGTTCATTTCTTTTAAGAGGTTTACTTGATCAACCACTATACATTGATTTGCTTCCAAAATCTGAACTACATCCTTTTCACAAAGCATGTATTCAACATCATGTTTAGTAAGTTTTAAAAACTTTTCATCATTGTATACGACTTGTTGTAACTTGCACGTGTCAATGATTGAATCATCGTCATTACCATTGCCATCCAATGGTTGTTGCATAGTAAAGAAGTTAACTTTGTTATTAAGCAGTTCCATAAGGTGATTCCACTCAACATCGCTTAAACTAATTTATTGTTACCATCATCATCATTTAAGTAGCTATGTCGATTTAAATCAATTGTAGGTGTAAACTGTCGAGCTGGAGATAGACCTACTTTGATGTTATAGTATGAGAGTGGAAATGTGGTTTGTAGCAGTAAATAATGTTCACTTTTGCTAGCATGTTCAACTTTATCTAGATATTGATTGATTGCAGCATCATAATCAACATCTTCGGATGATGATGATGATACATCAAAATCATAATAATCACTTTCAATACTACTTTCTTCAACCATGATTGCAAAGACCTTTTGCGATACTGAAATCACGTGAGAAAAATGTTCATTATATTTTTTGTGAAACCCCCACTTCCCCGCCATTACAAATTGGATTTTTTTATCCATGAATTGTGAGAATTATCAAACCCCAACCATTTTACAAATAGATGATATCCTTTTTGACGTAACACTTTTCAACAAGAAAAACATCAGGATGTGAGGTTTTCTGCAGTTCTGCATAAAATTGCCCCAAAATCGGTTCACCTTTAGAATCTTCAAGTAGATAGGTAGCAGGGTTGTCAACTACTATTTTAACAATTTTAAAGATTTCTGTGGAATAATTTGGCATGTAACCTTTAGGAAAATCAGACTTATATTTCAAAATTCGGACATGGTCGCCAACTTTAAATTTTATCATCCCCATTACTTTCAAAGCATTAAACATTGGTAAATATGTGAATTCGGTGACATCTTTAGGCTTCATTTTAATTTTCGAATGTTTTTTTGTTATTATACTGTTGAGTAATATTAGGCAATGCATCCAACCATTTACATTTACGTCTAAGGCTAAATTGTTTGAATAATTCATTCTTTAACGTACTAATTACTCGTATAACTATGGCAGATTAATGTTATGCATTTTCATTAATTTTTCATATCTGCTGTTGTAAAATTCTTTACCATTATCGGTTTGTAAATTATCATGCACACGGCCTTCGTTAAAAATGGACGTCATTGCCCGGCAAACATCAATTGCATTTTTTGATTTTAAAGGACGTGTCCATAGATATTTTGAATAACAATCTATTACCACCAACACATACCTATAATTGACATTTTCCTTAAAATATTGATCAAATTCGATAAAGTCGGTTTGCCAGAGATCGTCTCTGTGTTTAATAATGGTACGTTTTCTAGGACAATTTTTTCTGGCTGTTTTATACAATTCTTCAACTACGGCAAGCTTTGACATTATATGGAAAGTGCACAATACTGGGTAACTATTATTTTTTCTCTTGATGTGCAATCGTCAGTCGAAACCGTTGACATCAATAATAATACTAACGATTGGAACCTTGCAACGTTGGAGATGACAAAGCTGGTGTTGTAGTTAGTGAGATTGACGAGGTTATAGAGCTTGATGCTGGTGAAGTTGTTATTGTCAAGATCGGTGATGTTGTTGAAGTTGATGTTGTTTGCACATTACACTTTTCCTCAATTGTATTCAGCAGCTGTTTGTGTAAATTACTAATACAGGTATCCACGTATCGCTTATTGGCAGCATCATAATCAGCTTGTGGTTCTATAACATTACAAAGTATTTTGTATTGCATATCATATTGATCATCAAATGTATAATGAAGCCGATATTTTGTGGATGAATGTGTACCAAACTTATCGATACTCATCTTTCAAAATGCTATTATGCAATGATCCCTTCTTCTCTGAGCTCTTCTTCAATACTAATTATTTCATTATTGTGACCAGTATGACCTGACGATTTTGATGCGTGTAACAATCTAAGTCGCTCAACTAGTTCGTGAGGTGTGTTCCAGTACACATACTCCTTTGTTTTAGCGTTGACTTCTTTCAACAGACCATATCCTACTGGGCATCTAGTATTGGTTTAATAATTTTGATGTACTTATACGATCTGGAGCCAATAATTTTGTTTTGAGGATCATAGTTCCGTTTAAGAGCGTTAGTAGCTTCTAAAATCTTTCTGTACTTCTTTTGATCATTCTTGGTATACTTTTCAGGTTTGTTAAGTATTAAAAGTTCATATAATCCTGGAGTGCCTTTATAAGTTTTACCATTTATAACTAAATCAGCTGATTTGGGTGTTATGGTAACTAAAGCATTTCCCATACTCCAGTGATCTGTACTAGCATCGTATCGGAGGGCACTATGACCATAATCGATTTCATCTTCTGAATTTTGAATGATTAGTTCTATATATTTTCTAGGTAAAGGATGTTCATATCGCTCTAGAAATTCATCAGTAACAACATGATCATCATCGTCATCATCATCCTTTACTTCAACTTTAGGCAAAATGCCAAGAGCAGCAACATCAGCAGAACTATCTGCAACTGCCAACTTTGATTTCAATTTATGGTTAACAGATGCATATTTTTTTGTTTTAGCAAACTGTAGTAATGGTTCAATTATTGGTTTATATGCTGTTTCAACCATTCGCTGAGTATCAAGTTCACCCCTCTTAAGAGCTTTAAGTTTACGATTAATTGAACGTCTAGTTTTCGTTAATCTTTCTTTAATCGTTCTATCAGTGGCATCTATCTTGTTGGCTTGCAGAGTAGAAACTGAGCTGCAGTAAAGCGGTTATAGAAAGGTTATATTGTTATATAACAATCAAATCCCTTTCGATATCGTCCATAATTGAAGTCTTTTGCAATGCATAGCAAATCATATTTTTCCAACCAACATCGCGAGCACATTAATTTAAAATGATCAAAAGTCATATCGGTACCAACATGTTCATCATATATGTGTTTTAAATTTAAATGATCTTGTTTAAATAGGACAACTATGTTAACATTATCACGTATTAATTGTTTTGGTACTTTAGAATACGTTTGACACAGATAAAATGAATCTACACCCAAATGTCGACCCCTACTGAAATATTCGCGAATTTTGTCCTGATTTAAGCATGAAATATCGTCAAATATCATTATTGTATTTTTACTGATTGCTTCCGGAAGATGACATTCTCTTTATCGCTATAGACGTAGTACTTAATGCCCTTTATAGATTTAAAAAGTTGCTCTAAATATTTATATTTAGCTTGTTCCAATGATTTGGAATACACGCACACATTTTCAAACCTTAATCCGTGTGGTGCCTCCAATAAACTATTCATTACATTGGTCTTTCCACATCCTGATGGCCCGTATATTATCGCCCTGATTGATGTTGGAAATAAAGGTAGTAGTGGGGTAAGGCCGGTCCTAATTCAAAACGTGTTCAGACGTATTTTCCATATGTAAAATACACGTGCACCGTTTTGAATTAGGATCGGCGTTATATACTTTCAATGTAAAATACTTGTGGGCACGTTTTGAATTAGGATCGGCTTTATATTACTTTCAATGGAACATACATACTTCAAAACACACGTATGTTGAAAAATGTAAGTGCAGAGAAAATGTGTGTAGATGTTTTGAATTTGGTTTTCTAGCGAGACAGTATGACAGATGCAAAATATCGCATTCAAATCAATTGTGTTTAATTAAAGTGGATTCTGATTTATGTTTAGAGGCTGCAAATACACATGGGCCAGTTTCAATTCAAAATGTGTTCACTCTTGTGATAGGTTGAAAAGTGGGTTGGCAAAGTACGCAGATGGTGGTAATCTGCTATATAGGGAGATTATGTTAGGTTGGGTTGGGTTAGGTTATGTTAGGTTAGGTTAGGTTAGGTTAGGTTAGGTTAGGTTAGGTTAGGTTAGGTTAGGTTAGGTTAGGTTAGGTTAGGTTAGGTTAGGTTAGGTTGTACTCGCTTCGGCGGTACATATACTAAAATTGGAACGATACAGAGAAGATTAGCATGGCCCTGCGCAAGGATGACACGCAAAATCGTGAAGCGTTCCACATTTTTAATGAATACGGGAAATTCAAGACATAAAGTTAACGAGACAAAGAATGGGACATCGATGGGTCAATATGAGCAAGGTAGTACAGAATCGGTTGAAAAAAACAAGGACCGTGTTGACATGGGAATTGATCCCACTATTAGGAGAACGGCGTTACCGAGAACCCTCCGTTTGTCCACATGACGGGACCGCAGGACACGGAGAGTGATCGTTTTTGGACACCCAATCCCTCGATCAAAGGGACAACTGCGAGTACGGCCTCGCTTAAAGAGAGTGCTGATAATGGCGAGTACGCGGAGGAGGAGTTGGGACACAGTCCCATATTCCAATTAACAGGACAACAAACAATAGAGACAGTTGATAAGCAAAAAATACCAGAGGACGATGGGCCAAAAAAATTAAATTTAGTGGTCATGATGGGGAAGCGACAGAAGGAAAAAATGTCTACAACCCCGTCGACGGACGAAAAAGGAGAACGGAAAAAGAGGAAAAAGAAGAAAAGACGAGCCGATAAGGTGCCAGAGCAGGATGTTCAATTATCAACCACAAATCTTTTAGAGCTGAGGAGAAAAGTGGAAGAGATGTACGAGTTTAAAAATTCCAATAGGTCTGTACACCGCGAGTTAAAGAACGGTATAGGAGAAACCCTAGACCTAGTCAAAAGGGTAATGGAAGAATATGCCGGCGCAGCTAAAGATCGCGTGGCACTCGAGAAGCGTATCTATCAGTTAGAAGAACAACAAGAAAAGCTCCAAAGAGAAATAGAAATGGCAAAGAGGAAAGGGCAGGCGGTAGAACAAGGAAGTCAAACAATGGCCTGGAATGGAGGTAACGAAAGGGCCTTTACAAATCTTCCGAAAGACATATCATGGAATACTTGGCAGGCCATAGGACATGGGGACTGGGCTCAAGATCTCTTTAAAAACACGAGGGTGGTAGTCGGAGACCCAGTTGATACGGACGACGGAGTGACTAAAGTCGTCATAGTGGATGCTGGAGACATAGGAATGGAGAGGGAATCCAGCGAAAATTTAGAGAAAGGTTTCCGGAACTTACTGATACAAATGAAGAACTTGAAGTACTAGAGAACATAACGAAAGTTCGGTCAAAAGGACCAGAGGTCATTAGACGGAAGAAGATAATAAAAGTGAAACATGATGGCACAGAGAAGGGGATGTTAGAAAGTGTCCAGTTAGTATATAATGAAACGAAAGCTGACGAGAAAATTGCTTTTCATAGTGTCGATAAGGTTAGTGTGACGGCGTTACGCAGGATGGTGGAATGGATGTACCAAGCAGGGAACACAAAAGTAGGCATTTTTACTCCAAGACGAACAGGAACAGCCGAAAATGACAAGCCGGACAGAGACACTTATGCGCTAGTGTTGGAGAAGAAGGGGTCAGACTATAAGTCTCTTCTGTCCGAGCTTAAGACAGGGCTGGCCGGGAACGAGATAATCAAAAAGATACAGGGAGTACGTAGCACAAGACAGGGGAAAGTACTCCTAACCATTGACAAGGATGCGGGAACAATGTCCAAAATTAAGGAAGTACTTACACAATCTGATAGTAACATCCTCGCACGATCAGCTTTGAGAAAGGAAGACAGAGAAGTGCTCCAAATCAAAGGACTGGACGCTGCCACCAAGCGCGAGGAGGTGTTGGCGGCGGTGGAAGAAAGGATTGGTAATCTGGAAGAGAGAGGATGTAAGCTGGGGGAACTGAGGCCTTATACCCGTGGGACCCAAGCAATCTCCTTGACAATCAACAAACTAGACTCAAAGAAGATCACCCAGGAGAAGCTGCGAATAGGGCTAGCCCCCTGCCTGATCGAAAGACGGGTAGAAGTGACGACGTGCTACCGATGTTGGGGGCACGGACACACTGCTAGGGAGTGCGTAGGTCCAGATAGATCAAAAACATGTATAAATTGTGGCAAGGAAGGACACAAGGCAAAGGATTGCAAGAATCAAGAGTTTTCCTTCTTGTAACCGGGCTGGACATCGAGCCGGGAGAGGAAGATGCGATGTTTTTCGAAAGGCTCTGAATAGCGCCAAACAGGCATTGAGAATTTAAAATAAGATCTGTGATCAGTAACTGTGATATAGTTTTAAGAGTATGTCTGTGATAATTAAAATTGTGAAGTATTGTGTAAGTCCCATATACAGCTAACTGTTATTTGTCGTAAATGGATGTACCTTGGAAGCCAATTAAATTTCTTCAGATCAATTTAAACACCGCAAGGGAAGCGCATAATCTGCTGGAGGTAACAGCCAGAGAATATGATGTGGATATTATTATAGCTAGTGAACCTAATAAAAACTTGAGTAGAACTTGGTTGAGAGACGAGAATGAAGTGGCTGCAATCCTAATAAGAAATAATACAATAGATATAAGTGAAATAGGTCGAAAAACCGGTTTTGTATGGGTAAGACTTGAAAGGTACGATACGGTGCTCTATAGTTGTTATTTCTCGCCTAATAGAACACTGGAGGAATATAATATATCTTACTTCCTTGCAGGAAGACATTAATAGAAAACAGGGCAAATTATAGTCGCAGGAGATCTGAACGCCAAAGCGACGGTATGGGGATCGGCAGAGACGGATAGGCGAGGAGAATCCACCTTAGACTTTTGTCTAGTCTAAATCTCGTTATACTAAACAGAGGAAATAACCCAACCTTCTTAAGGGTGAAAGTGAATCCGTAATAGATGTTACTCTGGCCACACCAATTATAGCAGATAATATCCGAGAATGGGAAGTGAAAGAGATAGAAACGTTGAGCGACCATAATTATATCATTTTTGCCTGGATATGGGGAAACAACAACAACTACGAAGAATTTTGCCTCAAGGATGGGCACTTGGCAGGTTGGACAAAAATAAAATGGAAAAGGAGCTTCTACGAGAAGCTGAAACTATTAATAACAAAATAGACTATATGGCTTTTATAGAAATGTTAACGGAGGCATGCAACAGAACAATGCCAAAAAGAAACAATACCGAAAACAAAAACAGGTTTTTGGTGGACGCCAGAACTTTCCGACCTTAGAAAAGAAGCTATGGCTGCCAGAAGAAAATACCAACGGAAAAGAAAGAAAGAACCAAATACATGTGCACAAGAAAGAGAGGCGCTGAGGACAAAAAGAAAAGAGCTTAAAGAAGCTATAAGGGCAAACCAAAGAAGATGCTGGCAAGAACTATGCAGAGAGGTTGAAAACGATGTGTGGGTTTAGGTTATAAAATGTGGCCCGCAAACTGAAAGGACCTCTTAATGATAAACTGCCGCGGGCGAGGGCTAAAGAAATCCTGACAGTACTGTTCCCACAGAGCAATAATTATGAACCGCATAATTGCGAGGAAATGGTATGTGAAAACATACCACTTTTCACTAAAGAGGAGATGATAAATGCTGCCAAAAGAATGAAAACCAAGAAAGCCCCGGGATTTGGATGGTATTCCAAGCGAGGTGATTAAGATAGCGGTGGAAGTAATCCCGGAAAAGTACTGGAGGTCATGAATGACATTTTGGTAGAGGCAGATTTCGAAACCGGGAAAGAACGCTAAGGTGGTACTAATAAAAACCAAATAAGATGGAAGGAGTTGCCTCGTCATATAGGCCTATTTGTAATAAACACGGCTGCCAAGCTAGCCGAACAACTAATTAACGTACGACTTAAGGAGGAGGTTAACAAAAGTAACTGCATTTCACAGGAGCAATATGGCTTCAGAGAGGGCAAGTCCACTCTAGATGCTATAGAAGAGGTGATTGGCACTGCAAAATACGCGTTGGAAGGTACTTGGCGAACAAGGGAGTTTTGTATGTTGATCGCGTTAGATGTTAAGAACGCGTTCAATGCGGCCAACTGGAGGAAAATAATGGAGGCGTTACAGTATGCTGGAATATCGCCATACTTACGAAGAGTAGTGGGTAGTTATCTACATGAGAGAGCAATTACATATATAGATAGCGAAGGAAAGTATATAGTATGGCAGTGATGGGGTTCCACAGGGTTCGGTCCTTGGCCCTACCCTGTGGAACATTATGTATGATGGCGTGTTAAGAATTAAATTCCCAGAGGGGGTAAGAATAACTGGATATGCAGATGACTTGGCTATCACAGTACTAGCCAAGACGGTACCAGAAGTTTGTAAGAAAGCGGAAAGAGCGATAGAGTTAGTGCAAAGATGGCTTAAAGAACACGACCTGCAATTGGCGACAAGTAAAACTGAGGCAATGCTGATTTGTGGGAAAAGGAAGATGGACGAAATAGCTATCAATGTGGGAGATGAGCAGATACTAATCAAGCCAAATATTAAATATTTGGGAATCATGTTGATAAAGGGTTAACATACAAAGAGCACTTGGTATGCAAATGGACAGAGCGTATAAAGCTCTTGAAGGAATCAGTCGGCTTATGCCAATTGGCGGCCCAAGGGCCACTAAAGAAAGATCCTTGCCACTGTGGTAAACTCCATTATGTTATACGGAGCCCCAATATGGCAGGAAAAAATGAAAATTAAGGCACGAAAAGAGAGTCTGAGCAGACTACAGAGGCGGGTAGCCATTAGGATAGCCAGCGCCTACAGAACGGTGTCGGCCGAGTCAATAATGGTAGTGGGGGATAGTACCATTGGACATACTAGCCCAAGAGAGAACAAACATTAGGCTGCAGATGGTTGAAAAAAAGCACGCGCTGCAACAATGCGTGAATGGCAAGAGAAATGGACAAATGCACCAAAAGGGCAGTGGACTAGAAGGTTGATAACAAATAGAACCATGGGTAATCAGAACACATGGAGAAATTTCTTATCATATATCCCAATTTTTAACGGGACATGGATGTTTTGCAAATTATTTACACGCTATCGGCAAGTACAGAAATTCCCTATGTATTGTATGTGGAGAGGAGGATGACCCAGAACACACTTTACTCTGGTGTAATAGATTTCACACTAAAAAAATAAAATTGCAATTAGAACTTGGAAAATGCCTCACAGTAGAAAACTGCACAAGCCTGATGCTGAATAATGAGAACCATTGGAAGGCAATCGAAATATATATGACATATGTAATAAGTATTAAAGAACAAATCGAAAGACAGAAGCAAGATTTAGGACAATTATAAAACAAGTAATATAACACAAAACAGCATAGTAATCCAACCATGCCCTTCAAGATCCCTGATGAAATGCTTAACGGCGGTACCAGGGATCTTTGTAACCAGAGGGAAGGGGAAGGGAGTTTAGTGGGTAGTCCTAATAATAGAGTTAGTCCCACACCCCCAGCGATTGATGTTAAATAAGCCAGCTGAGGGCCAGGTAATAAAAAAAAAAAAAAAAAAAGGTTAAAAAGAGGTTAGGTTAGGTTAGGAGGTTAGGTTAGGTTAGGTTAGGTTAGGTTAGGTTAACCTGCCTGTGGTGGGGTGAGTGATGCGGTAACACACGCTCCCAGTAGTCTGCAGCCGGTCCCAAGCCCGGGAAAAGGAGGGTTCTTTCAACTCACCTTTTTGTAGGTACCCAACCTATCTTTGAGAGTTTTCATCTATTCTATTTCAATCTACTTTTCTATTGACCCCGACTCTCTTTTCCGGCCCCGATTGGCTATTAGGTTATCCGAGGGCGGACGGGCCTTTTCTTTCTTTTGACAATGGCATGAACGGACAGATTTGGACATGGTGGAACAAAAGTTCCGAGGTTTGACGAAATGCTGGCGCCACGGGTGTAGGGTCGGGGGAGAAAGAAAAAGTGCCCCAATGAAGACCCAACTCCGTGGGCCCCCTTTGGCGGCCTTGGGAGGGTGCCCACGTCGTCGGAGGCGGGAACTGAAAACCCGCAAGGGGAGTAAGAGGCTGGAGTCCAGGGGTTGACGATGTCCCCCAACATGACATAATTGATGCAGCATGAGTCATGCTGGTGGCAGGGTTGACGCTGTCATGGGTGTACCCCATCATGTAGCCCCCCAGAACAGGGAACAGAGCTGTATGAATATGAACCGACCAAACAGAAGTCAGTCATTGGAGAAGAGAAAGAGAGAAACAATGAAAGAATGAACAAGAAGACTACAGGAAAAGAATTATGCTTGGGGAAAAAGTCAAATCCAACGATAAGACGATCCCTTAAAAGAACCCTCCTGGTTCTTCAGGAGGGATAGGGAATAAAGAGGAAATAAGAGTCGATTTCGCCGACCCGCTAAGATTTGTCATCACCAGACTAGGTCATGGAATCGGGGGTATATGGCAGGATGAGGAGTTAGATAAAACCCAATACAGAAACTAACAGAACCAGACAGTAGAGATGGGAAGGAAACGTTAAAAAGGCAAATGTAATACCAACCGATAGTTAAGGGGAACAATGACCATAGTTCGGAGCGAGTCCACTAACAACACCGGAAGGGTAGGACAAAAAAAGGGAAAAGAAAAAAAAGAAAAGGCAAAAGGAAAAGGGAGTCCAATTTTGACTCAGACGCAGGAGGAGAAGAAAAGAGCCCAATTTGAGACCTAAAGGATATAGTGGATTTCTTAACTTTAAAAATAACAACAGGTCAGTTCCAGGAGATAAAAGGTATGGATGACATCCAGCGAATGTCGGGTCATGACGAACAAAGAACAGACGTTAGACAAGCCAACTTGAAATTAAAATAAAGAAAATGGAAAGGAAAACAACCGGACTAATAGGAATTATACCCAGAAACCAAAACCAAGGA
>JARFIW010000894.1:0-10370 GCA_036346225.1 Platerodrilus igneus | reverse complement strand
TCACGAGACGCAACTAAAAAGAGGTTAAGTGGTTTTGATTGAACAACGCTTTATGCGCCTGTGTTTTCTATACCTGTAAGGGGACAGAGAACTCACGTCTTCTTACAGAGCATAAATAATAGATTCAGTTTCCCTGAGCGAGTCTTTAGAAGCCGTGGCATAATTAAATTTGAAAATTTGTTTTATTTAAATCATTTTAAAGGCCAACACCACATTAAGGTTGCACTTATTAAACTTTAACTCATATTTTGAAGCATAATTTTATTTAATATCACCATACATAATAATATATATGTCTTAGATAGTTTAGCTTTATACTTTAAAACCATCTATGATAATAATGCTAAATATCACTCAATATTGGCATTACAGTATTAAAGTGTTAAATAAGAGTCCGGTTTCTATACTTTGATCATTTTATTCCAGCAGACCAAAATTAATCTAAAAACTTTTAATGATTTTTAGAGGAGATAAAAACAAAACATTTGAGTATATATATATTATCAAATTATAAGACAAAATTATAAAATAATAAAAATATGTACAAGTTATTTTGTATAAAAAATACTTTTAGTCAAAGGCAATTTTTATTTCTTGTTCTTTAAATTCTTAAAGTGTTGGTATAATTTTAGTAAACCCTAAAATAATTGTATTGTAAACCTTATAAAAAGAAAACAATCAAAACCAATATGAATATAATTCAGTGTAACTATAAATACATAAAATCAATTCAGAAGCATGAATTCAAAGTCAAATTTAATAACGTTTGATTTTGAAAGTTTTAAACCATTAGCTGTAACTATGTTTGAGTACCAAAAGCTGTTAAATATTTCAATCATGTATTTGGAAAAATAAATAGTAAAAACCACAAGCATTAGATCCTCTGTAAAAGGTACCACACAGCATAT
Source organism: Platerodrilus igneus (assembly GCA_036346225.1). Lineage (NCBI taxonomy): Eukaryota > Metazoa > Arthropoda > Insecta > Coleoptera > Lycidae > Platerodrilus > Platerodrilus igneus. Next base: position 9,462 of record JARFIW010000894.1, on the reverse strand, counting down.
AGAAGAAATATAGCTTTGTGTGTTCAAAGGACAAATGAATCATTTTCTACAACAAAATTTAAAAGAACAAAATTATAAAAGGCAAAAGACAAATCTACATATAAGAAATAAACTCTACTATATGAAACTAATTACAAAATCAATACTCTAATACACCATTATCGAGATAGGTACCTTATTGACGTTTTTAATACTTATGCTCTTTACGTTCTTTGTAAATTGATTAAGTATTAGCTAGATTACCTTTATTATAACATTATGTTCAATTGACCTTGAAAATATATTTCTGAACTATGTCATTATCTATCTAGATCCAAAAGTAGCTTGATCAATATTGTTTCAATAAAATTTCCACTACAAAATGAGCTTACTTCATACATGCAACTGTATTCCATTCCTAACATGGACTACGCCCAATAAAGCAATTTTAAAAATAACAGCTATGCAAAAGTTTTTTTTTCTTGCAATTCTAAGCAAGACTGGTTTACAGTGAGTTATGAAACCAACATCTATAATAGTCAACAGAGAACTTTAAACTTCGTTAATAATATATGTTAGTGATTCTGTGTCAAACCGATGTAGCAACATGCAGGAAACATACAATGTGTTTCAAAATATGCTACTTCTAGTGGTACAAATTTAAGGCTACATAAAATAATCGTTCCTTACTGATACGAATGACAAAATGCTGCTCTGGAAGCTCAAAATCTCATGTAGGTCAATTCTGTTTCATAGGAACTAAAACAACAATCCTCTTAAGAAAAATGTGCCAAAAACAAAAGAAGAACGAAATACTAAAAACTTAGTTCCAAGAGTTTTCAAATTGTAAACATAGTAAAGAAAGTTTTGTTTTTATCTTCCTAAAATGTACCCTCAAAAATATAAACCATATTTTGCTAAACTATAACACAAAATGAGAAAGAAATTCGAATGCACTAAAATATTGTTTTACACCAGGTGAAATTATACTAAAATTTGTTTCATGCAATGAGTACTAATACCCTGAAGTTTTAGTAAACAGTTCACATTCTGCTTAAGGGATAGAATGGCTATCCTACACATGTAGTGGATATGCGATACGTTGTTAAAATGGAATGATAATGATGGACAATACGTTTATGCTAACTAAATACGTACCACACTAAATATTTTTGATAAACTGATACAGTGACTTGTTAATACAACAATATTTTGTAGCCAACTAAAAAAATAATATTTACATGAACTGGATGAATTTAGTGCAAACAATGTGTAATCGCAACGAGCCTGAAATAAAATAGATATACCTTAAAATACAGACAAATAATTAAACATTAATTCACATACGGCCTTAGGCACAGAATATATTTGATATTCTAATTATAATTGTTGTCTCCTTTTTTCTAGTAAAGTAAGGAAAATTATATCAAAATTTTATATTACCTATTTTCTTTATCTCATAAACACTTGCTTTCGCAATTCGTTGTGCAATTTCAATCCAAAATATTTCAACAGATAATCGAATAATTGAAAGTGTAGTATGTCTGAAATAAATTAGAGACCAATGGATGCAACCAACACGAGAATTGCATGGCAATTAGCACTAGAACGGATTTTAGACTTTGCATTAGGACCGTAGAAGTGACTAGTATTAACAATAAATCGACAATTAAAAAGTGCAATCTTATCACTGGGCATAACAATAAACTGAAAATAAGCCAAGGCTAAATGCACTATAAAAGATCCGAAACAATATTCATGTAACAGATAAAGGTTACTAAATTAATCTATTATTAAATGACATCACCTTGTGAGATTGGTCGTTGAATAAGAATTTAATCCATAAATGGGATTGAAATTACCACCATAATACGAATACCATGTACACAAATGCAAATTCAATTTAATAATAACTTCACTGTGAAAAAAGTCACAATTATAAGTTAACTTATAACCTATGGAGCAATCTCTCCTAAACCAGAATACACAAAAGAAAAATACACAATAAATAATCATACGCTGGAAACCAGCTGATAGCCTATAATCAATAAACAAGTTTAACAACCACTTAATGAAGGATTGTTAATCGGGGAAATTTCTATAATAGATATCAAATATACCTTAAATAAAAATGTTCAGGAAAGTAACCGTACAAGAAAGTAAATACAATATCAAATACTAGCAATTAATATAAGCAATATTTGAAATTATCCAAATCAAGCAATAATATGCACATAGCTATCCGTCCATAGCCACCACATACTTAATTTACTGAAAGGATTGTTTTAATGTTGGTTATTGTGCTAAACAGTTTGCAGAATTGTCTGTTAAATTGAACACTTGTGGAATGCAGTTTACTTTTCATTTCTAATAAATCCATATTCGGGATGCATGCATTTAGCTATAGCATGACTAATCAAACAGAAATATAACAATTAATATCATATTCAGGCATAGTGTGAAGACAGTAACGAAAGTGCTCAGGCCAAAATCTGTAAGTTGAGCTACAATGGCTAACAATTGGTTTGACATCAATGTGATTAAACAAACAAACTTGCTTGTCAACTGACAACACACAGGTATTATTTTGAAAAGTTATGTGATTAGTAGATACATGAACTTTATCAACTCATAAGTGTTATTTATGAAGAGTGGATGAGCATTTTGTACACTAATAGATGCTATTAAATTATTCAATGTCAAACAGATGTAGAGTTATATTGGTAATTCAAGAAACCATACTCAGTATTAAACTTCACTATCCAATTAGAAATGCTGAATTGTATCAAAGAAACTAATTTTATTTTACCACTTTTAGCATAATTAATTTTTCCAATATGTGTTCAGTATTTAAATTCTTTACTTTAGTACAATTTCTGTTCATCAAAATAATTTATCTCATACCATAATTATTTTTATAATTTATGTTCTGAAGTATCAGTACCTCCTAATGGTTTTGAGCAAGAAATTTTCGTGTGTTTAACAAAGAAACATGAGATTAATTGAAAAACAATTTCTAATTTCTTTTAAATAAAATATCACAAATACAGAATAATGTTTAAAACATTTGTAAAAATTATCTCTGCTACCGTTACTGACATCTGATGTATATATATATATATATATATATATATATATGATACTAACAACTGCATGCAGTCATTGAATTAAGTAATTCAGGTTTTGATTGTTTTCGTAACAATCATATCAAATTTGCTACTTACAAAGGAACGTATTGCTGCATATTCTTTCTGAACCTTTGATAGTGGAGCCACATTCCATCTACTCATTCGAACAGATAGACATTTATTTATTTCCATCTTGATCTGTAATATAAAAATACTTATATTAGAAAAAATTAAAAGATATATAGTATATTAGCAAAAGAAATAAATAATTCTATATGTAAGGTGAACACTTCTTAGAGAGTAGCATGGCTAAAACCATTTAACACATAACTACGGTTTAGTGATTAATAACGCAACAATGAACATGTTTCCAATTGTATTCCAAAAAATTTTTAATATGCAATACTTTATGGGGATTTTAATTTCATTCAAGTGTATGACCTAAAATTAATATCAAGTTCTGCTATAAATTACTAAGTTATCAGCTGATGCTATATAAACTACCTGTAACAATAGACAAAAATAAACACCAGGCTATAATGCAACTTGTCTACAAAATTTCTGTTTTCACAAGGTTGTAAATTACAGTGAATGACATTGGACCACTTTTTTTGCTAAGAATGATATCTTCAAATATTTTATGCACAACCCGCTTATTGTGGTATATTACCTGCTGCCATAAATTGTGAAAATATTTCTATGCAAATATGCTTTAGAAAATGGATAACCAAAGTCATTCCCTCAAACACGCTACGCTTTTAATATGAGAAACCAAGTGTGGAGAACGAGCAATCAAATTAAATTGCATTTATATTCATAAAACTAGAAATTAAACAATTATAAACAAAAAACAAACCTTAATTGTACATTGTGAAACATGCACAAAAACCAATGTTTCTATTAGATATCTTAAATTTCTTTTTTATAAAAGTTGAGTTCAGCCACCTTTAAAATATCATTAGCTTTATAATATAAAATGTCACCTTTCACAAGTAAATGCAATTGATACAACTGTAGCGTGTACATTTACTATATAACTCCAATTTTATATTGCATTTATTACTTGTAGTGTCTTCTTGTGTTCAATAGTGGTGATGTATTTACCTTATAGCTCAGTTATAAACACATGCTTGTAATTTATGTGTTTGTTCGCTACATACCTGTTAATTCTTATGCTAAATTGGTTTCCACTATTTTAGAGTATTTGCTATTTGTCAAATCAGATTTTCATACTATCATACTTCGTAATTTTGCACTATTGTAGTATTCCTACCTAAGATATGTGTTACACAATAAAGTTGTAACACATTCACGTTACTTCAGATATAAACCAGATAGAAAGGAAAACAATATTAATTTTAAATGAACAAAATACCTGCAGATGTACCTTATGTTTTTAGATTTCTGCGAATAGTTAAAGTTAATTAAGCATGGCTGTTCAATTTTTTGGTTTTTATAAAAGAAATTAAGACAATAGACTTAAACCACAAAACCATAGTTATTCTTTTATAATACATTGTTGAGAGTAACCAAGGACAATTACTTATTTAAAAAGCGAAAAACAGTGCATTATGACCCAAGGTATAAAGATGCACGTAGGTGTAGCACAATAGACAGTTTTGTGTAAACATACCAATTGCAACAGTGAATATTTGCAACAAACTATACTTTATTGACCAAAAGCTTTTAGAATAAAACATGATTAAATTGCAATGGGATTATTAATATTTTAATTACATCACATTTAGGAAAGTTTTTTCATACCTTCCATTAAAAATGATTCAATTTAAAGTTATAGGGAAACAAATGTAGCTACTGTTTAAATTGTGACCTGATAAGGTAAAAGTAATTTTTGTACAATAAAATTAAATCACCTAGATACATCCAGTAACCTAAGTGAAATTACAAAGATAATGTTATAGGTTGCACTACCAGACAATAATAAAAAACAGTATAATAAAGACATAAGGTAACATAACACATACGTTACAGAATATGATCAAATCTAAGTAATACATGTGTTTGTCACATGATCAAATGTAAGCTCAATATGATTAACCATGGAAACAATGACATACCCTCAAAAGCCTAGCAAGTGGAGTTGAGGATGAGAGCTAGACAGTTGAAGGAAAAAGAAAATTAATTAATCATGAACAGAAAAAACCATGTAAATTTAACCATTTATAGGGAGTCAAGGGGAACCCATTGGGTATAAGAATTACCAAAGCGGCTACTAATGCAGTTTTTGTTCAAACAATGCTACAAAGATTTTGTTTTTATAATAAAGAAAATGTGCTGAATAGGTTTGTTCAATGAGTTATATATGAAAAAATAACTCATCCTTCCTGTAGTGTTGGAAAGGTAGTTCAAAACCCCTGTTTGATGGTTCAAAGCAGTATATTTGTAACAATTATGTTCAAACTGATAAGAATAATGGCCAATGATTTATACTTTATAATACTGATGGCATAGAATCAAATATGCATGCAGATCAAGCAATACGTGATGATATCATAATTGATTTTATATTGAGCATGGAATTTAGGGATATAATCAAATGTGTCGTTGAAATGGAAAAAAAATTCATTTCAAAAGATTACTGAATTAAAATTTAAAGTTAAAAACTTAAGACTCTAACATAGATTTAGTTAGACTACTTACTGGGAAGACTGGTATTCCTACAAATGTTAATAGTTATTCCTAAACATAATTTTGGTTCAAATAACACAGCTGGTATAAATAATGGTAATTATACTAAAAAGATATCTCAATTTATTTCTAAATTTGCTTTGAGTGATAAACCAAATTTATCACATGCATCTAAAATGTTTTATGTTGATGTGGTCCCTGTGGATGTAAACAAAGGTAATGCAGTAAATGGAAGTGATGCTCTAATGAGTAAATCTACTATACACAACAATAAAGACATAAAGGAGAAAAAATGGGATTTCACCTACACCAGGAGTAAGAGAGCAAGACAACTCTGCTATTCGTAGAAAACCTAAACAGAATTATAAGAGTCTGGTCATTGGAACTGCATCCCCAATGGCAAAATAGTACAACACAGTGATGATTATATGGCTGTTAAAAAACGTTTTCAGTACTGTTCCTTACACATTACACGCATCAACCCCCTTGTACAAGAACAAAAAATTGTTGATTATGCTAATTCTCAGCTGACTAAAGACCCGATTAACAATCTTCCCCCAATTACCAAAATCGAAAAATAAAACATTTCCTAACAGCTACAGCTCTTTTAGGCTAATTATCAAGTCCGAATATTTCACAACAGGGTTATTTTCTTGCCGAATGAAATTGCTGTACACATATTTTTAGATAAAAATTATAAACAAAATCAAAAAGTGAGTTTTCTGGGCAAATTTTACATTTCTTCAACAAAACCAAAAATAAGTTACATAACAATATTCTTTGTTCTTATTATCAAAATGTGACAGGCTTAGGATCTAAAATTATGGGGCTGTGTCTAAATGTACTTTCTAAGAACTACGATACAATAGTGTTCACAGAAACTTAACTAAATGCAGACATGCTGTCAATTGAGCTATTTCTCAATAATTATAGTGTTTACAGATGTGATAGAAAGCATGGTATGCTTCAGTGCAGTCGTGGTGGTAGTACATTAATTGGAGTGTATAAAAAAATTGTTGTCTTGTAAAACCTTCAATAGCCAACATATTAATTCTGAAGACCTTTGAATAAGTGTTACCATTCATAATTAGGCTAGTTTACTTTCCTCCAAAATGTCTAATTGGACATAGAAAAGTATTTGTTGACACATGTGTCTCACTAAATGACAAATATTCGCATGCAAAGTGTTTAGTTCTTGGAGATTTTAATCTCCCTAACATCTGCTGGTACAGAGACGATAAAGGTCAAGTCATGCCAACTAATATTATCTCTGATGATGTTACGTGCCAAAAATTTGACACTAGACATTTTTTAATATAGTTTTAATATGCGGGAATTTCGTGCCATAAATTTAAAAGACTTGGTGCGCGTATTTCCGTTATTTGAGAAGTGCGTTGCACGAATTTCGCGCCGACGCGTGTGGGGAGAAGAAAAGCGGGAAACTTCCGTATGAGGCTTAGGGACTTGCCTTTGAAACGCCAAGAAGGGCAGGGGCTGGTATCGTATCGCATCTTTTGTTATGTAGATTCCCTTTTGCTTTTTTGATTATCGTTCCCTATGAACCCGTTCCTTATCGTTCCCTACATAGATAGAAGACGACGAATCTGGATACAACCTGGTAGAAAATCCACGACCCGAGAACCATCATGAAATAATCCTGAAGGGAGCCCCGCAGCTGCCATTATGAAATAATCCTATGGGAAGCCACGAACCGCCATCAGGAAGTAATTCCGTAGGAAGCTTTACATATTCACGTAAGTACCTCGCGTGGGTTTTATAATATATTTTTACAACGTATATTTAATAATATGTTAGGAGTAGATAATGGTTACTTGTTAGACAACCTTAGATACTCAGAATTACCTGTATATAATCACACATTCTTACCGAGCTGGACTCGTCTCAAGCGGATTCTTTTAGCCCTAATCTTCCAGTCAATCAAGTATTAATAATAAAATATAAGCTTACTCAAAATTGGCCTAGTGTATTTAATGACAAATTAATTTTTTATTTTAATTTTAATATTTAAAGAGTAATTTAAAGCATTCAAACAAAATCATGTAAGAGGCCAAATGCATGCATGTGGTTTACATATAAATTAAATAAAACATGTTACCAAATATCGAAACTTAAACATTTTCTTAATTCTTTTTTTCGCTCGTAGTAGTGATTACCCTAGGAAAATTAGTGGCTTGAGAATGCAGACGACTAATTACTGCTTCCAAAACTGTTACTGGAATAACCCATCCTATCTTCGAAGAAGATTGAAAACAGCTGCTTGTAGATGTAAATGATTCTAAATCAGTAATCCTGAATTTCTCCAGTAAGACTTTTACACAGCACTTCAACAACCAGTGCTTCAAAATTACCATAAAGCTCCAAAAGAACTGACACCAATTAATTAGAACGTATACAAGTAAGAATGAATATAATTGACATAAAAGAGTATCTAAAGTACAAAGCTTTAGTTGAAAAAATCAATCAAACATATTTAAATACTTACAGGCTTCTCTTGTAAAAAAGACATCGTGGCGTACTACAAATCCGGCAACCTGCCGACAACTCGAAATAAACATCAAATCAAGTTTTAAGAGTCTCAATTATTAAAAACCCGAACTTATAATGCCGGATCTATTATATTACAATTAATATTTTCAGATTTACATCTCTAGAAGAGTCCGCACAACCACTTGCTTTTCATTCCAGATGAAGAAGAACGAAAAAGTCGCCTATCTCAAAAGCTGTTAAAATTAATAACATTTAACCTTGAACAATAAATTCCAAACCATGGATGGAACATCTTGAACAAAATATAACATTCTCTGATCACTTTATTTACCCAGATAATTACATATAAAATACAGAGAACCTTTGTACCCTAAAAGATAAATTATTCTTTTATAGAATTTCAAATTAAAACAACTTCAGAATTTAATCCTTTACAAAAATATAATTAATTTTGCAGAAACAGTGCCACCACTGCTTGCAAGATTTAGAAACTTTTATTAACCAAAAATATGCATGTGCAGCCTTTTTACTAAATGACAATAAACAACAAAATAACAAGAAGATATTTATAACCTTAAAATATTGTAGAAGTATAAACAATCTGAATTATTATGATATGGCTTTTAATTTATTTATTTATTTAATTTATTTTATTTATTTAAATGCAGAGAAAATAACTGGATTAATTTAAATACTAGAAGTACATAACTTTTGAATAAATGTTTCCACTAACAGATAAGTAATTACTCAAGACAAGAATAATATTTTAATAACCTTACTTTATACTCGTAAGTATTTTTATGAGAAATAAATTGAAAATCATTATTAAACCATAGTGACAGGCTAACATGTAAAGTGTGGCCGTCACATTTTAGAAATTTGAAAATTGCGTGCCATAATTTGCATATTGTGTGACGTCATCGAAATTTGAGCGTCGATTTTAACATTTGGTAATATCGTTACCAATTGTCTTTTGTGACTCTTGCGCCGCGTCGACAGGACCGTAAGAATGAAACAGAAATTATTTTAAATAATTTCTTATCTCTTGAACTTCAGCAATCAAACCTGATTACAAACAAAAATAAGGACATCATTGATCTCATTTTTTCTGATCATTTATCTAATTTTTCTGTTAGGAAATACCAGCAATATCTAAAAAAGAAGATGAACATTATCCCAGTTTAGAACTCTCATTTAG
>JARFIW010000893.1:0-12530 GCA_036346225.1 Platerodrilus igneus | reverse complement strand
ATAGTACAGCAACCTACACATGGGGCATAAACATATAAGGTAGTTACTATATTTGTATATATTTTATTGTGTTTCCTTGTACTAGAATATTTGCTGGATTATAAATAATTACAAATGAATTAATGCTACATTGGGAGTTTCCGGAATTTGCATTATAATGCTTCTACAGCGTCACGTAAGGTAATTTAGGTAATTGATGTAGGATATCAATATGTAATAAGACCCATTTACTTTCACTCTAATATTGTTTTATGATTATTACTGAACAGTACCTAATGTGGTTTATTACATTTTGATAATTCTGAAATTTAGGTAGTTAATGATGTCATACACAAAATTTCTAATTATTAGAATCTAAATCGGTACTATGAATTCACTAATTAACATGGTTGGTATCTAGCGAAGGTAAGTGACACGCATTTTCAATTACGAATGCATTCTTCTTTCATTACAGGAGAAATTCCATAGATTTCATACCAGCAAAATGCGCTTTCTTAATTATTAACCACACGATCATTACACCAAAAGTCGACCTTCCCATTTATATATTTAAAACCCATTACATTGGAATGATTAGTTTATTAAACTGTAAATAAATTCTTAAAATTTTGTGTGCTTATTTCTTTGTATTGGTTAAAGCATATGTCTTGGGTAGCGAAAAGGTTTTAAAAATGGAGTTAAATATATACGAGCAAAAATTTTAAAGAGGTTTGAGAGCTTAAAGTATAATTTTGCAGGGCGTGGTCCTATTGCAAATCTGTTTACAAATTCGGGATGTGCGTAAAATTCTAGACTAACAAGATGTATCGCACGACTAAAAAATTTATAAGAACGCTCAAAAATCGCTATAGGTAAGAAATCTTAAAATCAGGGTAGCTCCCTTGGGGATGGCGCAATCTAAAAAATTCCTAGAGATTCGGGTAGCTGAGAAAATTCTAATATTAATTGATACCAAGCAAGATAGGTTTATCTCGAAAGATGCATTGGTTAGACGAAGAAAACTATTTGTTAGTTTTGCTTATAAAGCAAAGAGCAAAATGTAGATGTTCCGGACTTTAAAGGGGTATAACTTTGCAGGGCGTGGTCCTATTTGAAATCTGTTTACAAATTCGGGATGTGCCTAAAATTCTAAGCTAACAAGATGTATCGCATGTATATAAAATTTATAAGAACGCTCAAAAGTCGCTACAGGTAAGAAATCTTAAAATCAGGGTAGCTCCCTTGGGGATGACGCAATCTAAAAAATTCCTAGAGATTCGGGTAGCTGAGAAAATTCTAATATTAATTGATACCAAACACAAGATAGGTTTATCTCGAAAGATGCATTGGTTAGACGAAGAAAACTATTTGATCCAGATGTGGGAGGAAATGAGGATGCTCATTTATCTCGAAAGATGAAAAATTTGAGATATATTTATCTCGAAAGATGAAAAATGGTTAGTCGAAGAAAACTTTTTGCTCCAGATGAGTGAGGAAATGAGGGATTCTGGAGGAAATGAAGCGGCTGTATTGCCAATTGTTCATATCCCGACACGGCCGACTGCTTGAAAAATGGCAGGTGAGCATTTTTCACAAAAATTACGCCCTCGTTCGGATGAGAGGTTAAATGGAGGTCCCGTGTGTGAGTGTTGTCACGCACGTTAAAGATCCCTACCTTGCCTGGAACGGCAAGGGTTCGGCAAAATTCTGAATTTCCAGGCAACAAAAAACTCGCCTCCTGGCCAATGTAGTACCTACAGGTGGAGCATTGGAAATGTAAATGAACTGTATTGCCAATTGTACTCTACTAACAGCAGTCTGAAACACTCTTGTTTAACAAATAATGGGCTTTGCTAATAACATTTTTTTCATATGTAGAAACTACAAAATGACGTGTTGAAGTTACAAATCTGTTCAAGGCGACCATTTCTGTAGCATTTAACCGAGTGTCACGTTATTTATCTCTTTTTTTATCTCTCCAAGCTCCTTCAATTGAGTGGTCATAAAGGGGAGTTTGTATTTAACAATTTTGAGTTGCCTCTCAAAATTCTCATTTTGGGCGGAGGGTGATAATTAGGCGACTACGTGGTGTAGTTGCTATGCGTGTGACTAGTATGTCCAAGGTCCCGGGTTCAAATCTTGACACGGTCCGTTTGAAAAATGTTACGCGAGGACTTTTCACAGAATACGCTCTCGTTCGGATGAGAGGTAAAATGTAGATCCAGTGTGTGAGTTTTGTAACACTCGTTAAGGATCCGTACCTTGCTTGGAGCAGCAAGGGTTTGGCAAAATTAATCATTTCCAGGAAAAAAAATTCGCTTCGTGGCTAATGTATTACTTTCGGGAAGAGTATTAGATAATCAAATGTCGTAATTACGCGGCTCAAATAGAGCGCTTTACATAATTGTTATCACTTGTTTGCTTTTTTGTCTATTACTTTTCCGTTATCTTGCAAACTACAATAGATTCTTGTTGTAACATGTTACTGTATTTATTCGTGCCGAACCCTGAACTCGTATGCTAATAGTGGGCTTAACATCAGTGACGTACGATTTAATTAACATCAAAGACGCTACATAACGATTTCGACCTCTAACGTTTAAGTGGTTTTTGAATGGAAATGAACTTTCCCTGTGAAAGTCAAATAACATTTCGTAGTAGCATTTGATTAATGATTAGAATGCAAGGTCATGATATATAAAATATATTAGCTTTATTTTTATGTTAATATGCAGATGCGGATATAAGCATATGTAGTAGGTACCAAGTGTAATTACAGAGCGTATGATATATGATTTCCTATATTTTAACTATTATAATTTCTTTAAATATAAAACAATTTTTTTAGATCAACTTTTGTTAGAAACAACACTACTTGAGATTGCGTTTAATATGTTTTTTCTTTTGTTTTAGTTGAAGAGTACCCGTACATTTGATTTTTTCCAATGCTTCACCCGAAGGTGCTACATTGACCAGGTAGCGAGTTTTCTTTACCTGGCAATTTTGAATTTTGTCGAACCGTTGCTGTAATCCTTAACGTGCATGACAACACTCACACACGGGACCTCCATTTTATCTCTCATCCGAACGAGGGCGTATGTTTGTGAAAAATGTTCGCCTACTAACATTTTTCAAGCGGACTGTGTCGGGATTTGAATCCAGGACCTTGGGCATAGTAGTCACACGCATACCAACTACGCCACGAAACCGTCTAGTTAAAAAATACCGCTGGTTTTGAGCGTGGAAAACAGATCTCAAATAACCGCCAGGTTTGAGGTATGGAACTCAGTGGCCTTAGTGTATCGTTGGTGGAGAAGGGGGCCTGATATTCAGGCGACACTTGATCCAAAGACAATTAAAAGCTGTCCTCATATATTGATGACAACTGGTTCTGTTAAGGACATTCACAGACCTGTACATTGATCAACGTCCCGGATTACAAAATTATTGCAGTGGGCAATGAAATCTTCACCAGAAGTCCGTCGAAATCTGTGCGTGCCGCTGTCAGAGAAAGTGGTCTAACTCCTTATGCAGTTTTAACAATTTTGAAAAGAGATCCGTGTTTTATACCATGGAATCACATTATGTTCAAGAAATTATCCCAGCCGACTGTGATAGACCAATAGAATTTGCTTAGATCATGTTGTCTTGGCAGGAAGATTGCCATGAACTGTTTAACAATATAACTTGGAGTGATGAGGATGTTTTTCATGTTGGGAGGTTTGTAAACAGACAAAGTTGTCATTTCTGGGCGTTGGATAATCTACATAAATGTGTTGAAAAGGCTCAGGGGCGCGACAAAGTGACAGTGTGATGCGGTTTCGCTTCGCTTGTAACACTTTAGTATTAGGCAAACCCGGAATCCGCTTTATACTATGTGGGTTGCCGGAGTTTAGGCGATAGAATGTTAGCAGATGTATCTGCAAGTCTGCGCAGCTGTAGTCTGAATGCTCGAGCGCGCCGATCAGATGGGGAAACGATTATTCTGGTAGTGGCATATATCCAGAAGCACGTTTTTTAAAAAGAAAAGCTGTGACTTATTATGCAACCATGAGTTGTAAAAATGCCACTCGTGGCAGTTACACATTGCTTGGGTTATAGGCAATAACACCCGATTATGCTAGCCAAGAAGAAAGCTGTAGCACTGGAATTTATAAAGCGGTTCGTAATTTTTAGAACATGGCGTCTTAATTGTTACTAACTTAGGTTTCAATTTTTAGCAAACAGTTTAGAGGGTAAGGTTTATGGATTCCAAATATGTACGAGGAAGTATAGTCAAGCAATAATTGTTAACCTTTAATGAGGAACTCTGTTTTTTGTGATCAAGATGGCGAACTCACGTTGCTGCGAATGGACAGGTGTTTGATAATTTTTATTACATTCTATGTTGTCGAGCTGGGGTGAGTACAATTCCTTTTAACGCAGGAGATGCATCTACTCGTACGGGAAGTACCTTTTGTTAGAGAAATTCACTTGGCAAAGGAGGAAGTTTGTTAAACAAAACACCAACATATTGATGCACTTGAACAAACAATTTCACACGTAATTGATAATATACCGCCCTATATGTTGTAGGTAGCTGTTGATGACGTACATGGACGGTTACGAAAATGTGTGTCAAATTTTAAACACTGATTTGGAAACTGCATAGACTTACTATTGTACTGTTTGTTATATCATGTGTTTGTGACAAAAATAAAAAACTTATAACAGTTCAAAAATAGGAGTCATATATCATACACCTTGTAGATAAATAAGCAACTGACGTAGTATATAGAAACGAATTAAATAGATTGTAACGTTTATTTTCCGCCGGTGAATTTAAACCGTACCCTGTTAGTTAATTATTCATTTACACAGATTCTGTTTTCTAATGCTCAAACAACGTCCTGTATATTTTACCTTCCTACAGTAAGTACGCTGTACAATAATTTTCATTTAAAACTTATTTACTTCGAAACGAAAAGCTCTTCTACAATCGAATAGTCGGTATGTTGTTTTAAGTATCCATCGACACGATACAGATTCCTATAAAGCATAATTACTTCTTATATTATTTCAACCTAAAGACTTGTTGAAATAATGAATCTTACTTCACCGATAAAGCTTGTTTCAAATTGCTAATCACATTCGTATGCTTGATAACACCGGTATGGATGTAAATTGGTGCTATCAAACGAGTTAATAATTATTCTTTTCTGCATACGACCAAGAGCAATTGTTGTTTTCGTTATCTGAAAAATTTTCGTACACACACTGTGTGGTAAGTAGATGCAGTGTAAAAGAATGTACTTTTCGGCGTAAATAAACAAATCGTTACTAGTACTTATTATAGCTTTCTCCGGTGGACCTGACGACCCATTGAATTGCCGCTCCTTTTGTTGTGGGAAGACACCCACATTGCGTGATTTCAAGTCCATCTGTTCCGCCCTGTCCTTAAGGGAGGGTGTGACCAAACCTACACCGTAGAAGCTCGGGTGAGTGTTTATGCACTATTTTCTTGTATGGGTCCCGTGAAATTGGTCGAAACAGTATATTTATCAGGCTCCACGTGATGATTAAACTTAGTAGTTTTAAAATGATTATCGTTATGTGAGATGAGTTTATTATTAATATTGTATTTATTGTGACTATCTTATATATTTAATTGTATGTTTACGAGGATGATTTAGAACTATGAGTTTTACTTTTTTTGAGTTGTATATTTTTGTTAGTTAAGACATAGTAGTGCCCCTGTTATATATGTATTTTTATGTTTACGATGATAATTTAGAGCTGTTGTTCTTAGGGTCGTAATTTTTTTTTGTTTTGTTAATTAAGATTTGTAGTGACCTAAAAACCGCAGCTCTCCATGTTAAACAATATTTTTTGTTCAGTTTTTTTTCTGCTGTATGTACAACTGTAGTTATTGATTTTTCGTTTTTGGGTATACTACACTTTTATGTCTCTCCAAAATGTCATTTAGGGTAATCATATGTATTAATAAGCACTGTTAATTTCTTTTCTTTATCTCCGGCCTTCCCTTCATTTTTGGTAATTATAAAACCCCGCCGACTCACCGCTTGTGCCCGGTCATTCTTGTAGTATCCGTCCAGCTACGTGGATGTACGTAGCAACGTTAATGATTAATCTAAAAATTAGGTTTCTAGAGTAATTGGAAAAATCCACACTGGATTATCTGTATTTATAACCACGGTATCGTATGCGTTAAAGTATTATCCTGTTGCGTGAGTTTAGCTCCAAACTAAACTTAACCCAGTAAAATGATTCGAAATTTTTTGATTTGGAGGAAATAATACTGACTGGGTTGAAACTTTGTAAACAGACTTGTTTTAGGGTACTGTTCAAGATATTAAAAGTTACAAGTGTAGACGATACGTTCGCGTCAGGGGGAGGGTCCAAAAAATTAGTTTTTCGCAAATAACTCGAAAAATATCTACTTTTCAGAAATTTATGTACATACCAAAATTGTAGCTTCCAAAATTCCGCACAATTTCATTTTTTATTCAAGTCTATACGTCCAAATCGAGCAAAGATATAATTTTTTTAAACGCCGTTAGTTTTGCGACGCAACGAAATCGCGTACGTGCGTCGTGCATTTTTCGCTAATATTTAATATTTAATTAATATGTAATATTTGTTAACAGTAAAGATTTTTCTTAATAGAAAATATACCTTATTTAATTCAACGAAACTTTTTTCTCAGTTTCATTTTTACAACATAACCTACATGAACAATAATAAAAATAAAATACTCACATTTTATTAACTAATTGTTATTTTATTGCTTCAGACCCTTTTCAATGTTTAGTGCCTACGTACCGTACTATCGGCACTAAAAATATCGATCAAGTACCAAACGATTCAGAATGACACCAAGAATACCATCTAACATTTCAATAGGTACCTACAGAAAAATGGTTAAGGACACGTTTTTTCATCATTTCAGGCGACTCATAGTGATGATTTGCTAAATACATAAACTTACCTGTCTTTTGAAACGCCAGTTTCCCATCACCAGGCATTCAAAATTACATGCCACAAACTTTATTTTATAGGAAAGCTTATCAGCTTTAATTTCGGTTTCTTGAAGTTTTTTCGTAAAGTTAATAGAAACGAAGATATTTACAAAACAACGAATGCTAATGCAGTTTTTCTATAATTTAACAAAAATACAGCAACATTCATTAATTTTTTTTTAAATAAAACATACTTTGCGAAGGACTTATACTACTCCAGCACCTTCATATATATATATATATATATATATATATATATATATATATATATATATATATTGCTGTGGATCTCTTCTAACTATCGGGATTGCCTCTGTTGTGCCGACATAAAATTTTCTGAAAACTTAATAAAACAAATATATATCTCTGGGACACCTTCTTATTTCTGCACACCTCGGCTAGTTCTAAAATCTGCTTCTTCTTGGATACCAACCATCCTAAATTCACTCTTTCTCACATATACAGTCAAATGATATTACCACTCAAATAATGCAACAAGACATACAACCTTTTTATTTACACATGTTAACAAGTTTTCATTAGTAAGAGAATATTTACACCTTTGTACATACAGTTTGATAAAAATTTTACCATCTCAATCATTAAATCTTTATAAAATTTCATGATTTTAATAGATTCCAACAATTTTATTTTAGACAAGTAGATGGGCTCATCGTGCAATCCTTAATTGATTTTAATTCTAAATTTTTAGAATATAGCTAAAGACCCGTTTACTCTTACAGCAACAATTTTCAGTCATTAAAAAACATTTTTAAATAATCAATATCGATTGTCCTTTACATATACCCCTTTAAATGAGTTTTTATGGTAATAAAAGACACCCCCAATAAGTCAAAACACTTAAGCACAAAATACCAGCACAAATGTTCAAGCAAAGCAAGAAATTAATTTTCTTTACCTGGAGTAAGCTTCGTCCATCGTTACCTCTGAAGATGTGTTCCAAAACCCTCGTCGTTGTGTCCATACACTTTGTGGTTATACCTGGCGGCCACTCATGTCCACTAGCTATCCAAATCTCTGCAACCACCTTTAGTATTTCTACCCGGATAATGGTCTCGACCAAGCTTAACCTTCCATAACCACTACACTTTACGCATACTTGTTTCAAAATTTCTTAATTCGCTTACCCAAGTACCATCCTATTATCAGATTGTAGCGTGTAGTAACAGCACCTTTTGTAAGCCAGCACCCACTTGTGCAAACTACACTTTTAATACATTACCGGTACGTTACTAACAGTTTTTACACACTTTTAAAGAGGATGTGGTATAATAATTCAACTAATAAGCAATAATCAGTACAACGTAAGAGCACGTAATAGCAAATACGTAAGAGATCTAAGAAATCTAAGATCTAAGAGCTAATAGAGCTATTTTACCTCTCCCAGTATATGTATACGCTTTTGAATACCCCTTCACGGACCTTGTTTTCATCGAAACGCTTATTTTCCAAACCGATTCTTAAAATTTTATTTGTAACGAACTTCAACGTCTGAAAAATTCCAACTTTACCGTGCTGTTACATAGAAATTCGCTCAACCACCTCTAACCGACGCAAGATTCTCAAAACTTCAAGCCTTCGATCAATTATACTGTTTTCCCCCGGTGTATACGACCAACCTTTAGCTACCTTTCTTCGTTTCACCCATATTTATTGTCTCTTTTAGAACCCCTCTCAACCTACAGAAAATCGATATTAGGGTTGGCCTCCAAATCTACTGCGTATTCTAGACGTGTATTGTAACCAACGTTTTATAATAAATGTTCTTTGTCAGTTTTACATTATAGCTATTTCAATTCACTTCTTCTTCAAAGCATTTGTTATTTTAATAGCTTGTCGCACCGGCCGTTACATACAATTCTGTAGAATTTTGTCCCAACGTATATTTCAGTTCTTTGAACGTGACATTTAACTATCAGGTGTTTCTTTGAAGTAACTATCCGTTTAAAATAATAATTCCGAGTTTTAGCACTTCTTAGGGTTTGTATACCGAACGTTTCGTTTATTTAAATGGAATTATGCGTTTAAATTATTGATTTTCTATACTCAAAAGCTTCGTTTCATATCCGATGCGCTTGATTTAAAATATTACAACTAATTATGCGTATCCTTGAGTTTTTATGTACTCTAAAGCGTCCCCCCTTTATGCAATTTTAACATTCTGATTTAGAAATACAAACATATCTTAATAACCGTTTGTTTTCACTATCTAAACTGATTAATTTGACGCGTAAATAAATTGTTCCTATTTCCTATACACAAAGTTGTTAAAAATTTATTATCTAGACCTATATACCCTTCTTAACCCGTAATTTCCATGACAATATATATATATATATATATATATATATATATATATATATATATATATATATATATATATATATAGATATTTTAGGTAGTTAATTACACAAGGTAATTTGATAAACACTATCGTATTACAGTGATCAAGATGAAATAATAACTTAGATTTATATGCAAAGCCCAAATGATCATTTCAAATCAATCTAGTAGTTGAAAGATGGAAAATATAGGGTCTTGGACAGGACTTGGGCTTTGCATATAAATCTAAGCTATTATTACATCTTATTCACTGTAATACGATAGTATTTATCAACTTACCTTGTGTAATTAACTAGTTAAAATATGTAAAGCTAGGTTTGTGTATAGTTGTTGTACACTATTTAAATTTCTAAATTTCCCAATTGTGGTCATCGGTCTCGGTAAACGCATGGTTCCGGCAAAACCATGATACAGGTTCAAGTCCTGTCCAAGACGTTACATTTTCCATCTTTCAATTACTAGCTCGATTTGAAATGATTATTTGGACTTTGCATAAAATCCAAGTTATTATTTCATCTTATCTTTATATATATATATATATATATATATATATATATATATATATATATATATATATATAATTAAGCGGTAGGTGAAATCGCTTCAGAGTATTGAAGAATATATTCAATTAGTTCAGATATTAAGATTATTAATAGATAGAAATATTGTAGTTTCCGTTATTTGTGTAAAAGGAGTTTAAAGTGTAAGGTTGGGCCCATCATTCTACATGGTGAGTACTTATATTTTATTACCGAGCTATTAAAAGGCATCTGACCAATAACAAGATAACTTCACTACCACCTATCATTACTATATTACTGGTGGCGCCCAAACAAATTTTTCGTTAGTATTAGTTATACGACTAGTTACCAATTGCATTTCAGAATTGTTAGGCAACCTAAGCTACGGGATCTTATTATACTGATCCTTCACCGGCTAGAGTTAGGCCACTCTGGGATTACTATACGTTCCCTGGTGTCGTAGTGCCAAGCAGGCCTGCAACAGTATTTTTGTAGAAAAATGTTTGCTTAGCACTTTTCAAGCGGTGTAGGTCTGAACCTGGGTATTAGTAGTTTTACGCAAACGTATCTAACCCACCAAGCCGCTGGTATTTTATACCTGTGCTTTTATAAGGTTCAACACCTCAGGGTTGTTACACGAGGTTCTAGTTCTCACGGGGTAGTGCGCTTAAACTGCTCGATTTTCTAGGTCAATGTTGTTCCGTTTATTCAGTTATTTTGTTCTCACATTTTTACTTTGAATACAAAAAGGTGCAGCATTCATTTACGTTCCCCACATATTTTTTATGAATGTTTTATGAGTATATGGTTTTTGAAGGTATATTTCCTATGGTTGCGATTTTTTTAAACCCGTGTGAGTTTGCACAAATAACTTTAAAATGCAGATTATTTCCCAAGCGTCTTATTCTGTACTTTTTCTAAATTTGATACGAAGAAGGTATAATTCCGATAGCAATTAACGTTTCTGTTTAATATGTTGGGTGATTTACTGTTTTAATTCCGTATACTGATTTAATATCAGATCAAAACGGTAACATTAATAAATGTAAGCGATCAATGCTTCTGAAAATATTTCAGCATGCTTTCGCGTTAAAGGCGCATTTAATAAACTGAAACTAGTAGACTCTTTCTACAACCTAATGCTGCATGAAAACCTTTCACCTAATTTGAATTTAAAAACCAAAGTCATCACAAAACACAGTGTACTGAATGTTATAAACCCTACATAGGAGAAATAAAAAGGAAAATTAGCATAAGAAGATAAAGGCTTATTAAAGCACCACTAAATGACGATTTGTGTCTGTGCCAATTTCTAAATGTGCCGTCGGGCAAGTACCTGCTATGGTGCCATCTCAAGAGCGTATTATGTATTACATTAACTAAATAAACACCTATTTATACTACACATTATATATATTCTCTAGACAAGACGAAATACATATAATAATTAAAGGTATTAGTATTTGATAAACTTTACTTTCCCGGTCTTGTTTTTGGCAATTTCGTTAATACAAACGTCAATATTTAATTTGGATAACAAGTCGCACTCTATAAAAATTATACTACGGTTCTCTAGTTCCTGGACTATTGTAAATCTTAAATAATTTTTAATTTTAAAATTGATTGTTCTGCATTAGAGACAGAAATTGGCATTGTTAATAAGATACGCAACGCTACGCTAATATTGCTGGGGTGGACAAATAGCTGCACGCGGGCCGCATGCAGTCCACCATAGATTTCTTTTTGTTCGTTAAGTGGTCAGAAAAATCTACCTTGAATAGATATTTCCCTTCCGTGCGCGATCAAAGATTTGTCTCGTATTCTTCCCTATAACGGCTAAAAGACGCTGCTCTCCCTTTGCCTTCACTCCATCAAAGTGCATCCAAGCAGAAGTAATTACCCAACTCTGACCTAGGACGTGGTAACATCAATTGATCGCTGTGTTGTGCTTTGCAGAACCCATTATGCACTGAAGCAATAAAAATGCCACTCCAGAATGTTCCCTACTATTTATTAAACCACTTATGTGCAAAGAAATTATATAATCTACACAATCATTGCGTTTAATTCTGTGATTACATTGTGTATTACTATTTTTTCCTATTTCTTCTTCTATTGGGACCAACAGAGCATTCACTGTTTCTTCCAAGAAATGTAAAACTGAAGAGCAACAAGTAAATAGGTTGTGGCAGTTGCTGCTACCTGCAATAAGAAAGGTGACGTTATTTAGGTATTAATAGAAACTATTTAATCAATTCTTTAACAAGGACATCAAAGCTACTTGTATTTCATTCTTTTGTAGTAAAACAATACTTCGCTAAAAAGCAGCAAGTTGTTATTAAAAAAACAAGAGTCAAGCGCAATTTTTAATGCACAACTTGCTTATTGTATATATTTTGTCATTTTCAAACAGTTTTTATGAATTTAGATCGCGGTAGTACATACAAATTCGCACTAATTAAATTTCTATATGCACCAGTCCATATATAGTCAACGAATTTCTCGTTTTGTGAATTAGTTTTCCATATTAAAACAATAAAATTTATCATTAATAAGAAATAACGTCCTTATTTTTATTTTTGACACTCCTTACAGATAATCTTAAAAAGAAGCCACGCTATATTATATCTTCTCAAATATTTATGCA
>JARFIW010000891.1:0-10650 GCA_036346225.1 Platerodrilus igneus | reverse complement strand
ATTCGGCTACACTAAGAAGATAATGTTATACTTTGTAAATATTGTATTCAATTATTCTATTAAACTGTAAATCGGATAAAATAAACTATTAAATTTTTACGTGCTTAATTTCTTTATGTTGATACCTCTAAGTGTTTGGTTAAAGGATTCTAGATATTAAAAAGGATAGATGATTAGAAATCGACATTGATAAAAAAAAATCTTAAAATTGGAATAGCTCCCTGGGGGATGATGCTATCTAAAAACTTCTTAGAGATTCGGGTAGCTGAAAAAATTCTAATATTAATTGATACCAAACAAGATAGGTTTATCTCGTGGGTGGAAATGTGGAGAAAGATTTATCTCGCAGAGGGTATATGTGTAACTTTGTAAAGGGTGGTCCTATTTTAAATCTGTTTACAGATTTGGATTGGGCGTAAAATTCTAGACTAATTTGATGTATCGCATCGCTAAAAAAATTTATAAGATTAAAAATCGCTGTCGGTAAGAAATCTTAAAATTGGGGTAACTCTCTGGGGGATGATGCTATCTGAAAAATTTAAAGGGATTTGGATAGTTGAGAAAAATCTAATATTAATTGATACCAAACAAGGTACATTTATCTCGAAAGATGCAATGGCTAGTCAAAGAAAACTATTTGTTAGGTTTGCTTATAGAGCAAAAAGCAAAATTTAGAGGATTAGGACTTTAAAGGGGTATAACTTTGCAGGGTGTGGTCCTATTGCAAATCTATTACAGATTCGAATTCTGCGTAAAATTTTAGACTAATTTGATGTATTGGATGTATAAAAAAGTTTATGCGGACGGTCAGAAATCGCTGCCGGTAAGAAATCTTAAAATGAGGGTAGCTTTCTGGGGAGTTATGCAATCTAAAAAATTCCTAGAGATTCGGGTAGCTGAGAAAAATCTAATATTAATTGATACCAAACAAGATAGGTTTATCTCGAAAGATGCAATGGTTAGTCGAAGAAAGCTATTTGGGTCAGAATGTTAGCGGTAAAAAAATCTTAAAATGAGGGTAGCTCCCTGGGGGGTGATGCTATCTGAAAAATTTAAAGAGATTTGGGTAGCTGAGAAAAATCTATTGTTAATTGATACCAAACAAGATATATTTATCTCGAAAGATGAAAATAGCTAGTCGAAGAAAACTTTTTGGTCCAGATGTGTGAGGAAATGTGGAAGCTGGAGGAAATGTGACGACAGAAACCCCATATTCCTACTACTGATTAGAATGAGTTTTAGGGATAGATGGATAGTACATAGCTTGTACAAAGAGCAAACAGCGGTAATAGAATTAGAACAGGAATGTAGAGAAGTAAACATTAGTAAAGGGGTGAGACAGGGATGTGCCCTATTCCCATTAATTTTTAACTTTTACATCGAAAAGGCAATGAATACTGTCGAATGCAGAAAGGCAGTTGGAATAATTATGCAGGGAGAAAAGATTGATATGCTTAAATTTGCAGATGACATAGCGAGATTAGCATCTAGCAAGGAAGAGTTGGGAGCTGCTCTTAATGAAATGGAAACAGTTCTAATAGAGAGATACTGTACGAAAACTAACAAAAATAAAACTAAAGTACTAGTATGCAAAGGAGGGGAAAATAAATCAAAAAGAAGAATACAAGTAGGTAACAAGAACTTACAAGAGGTTTAAGATTTCTGCTATCTAGGAAGCCAAATAACGCAGTTTGGTAAAAGTATATACGATACAAAAAGGAAGATTAATACACGGCGCTGCTGCATTTAACAAGAAAAAGCAACTACTGTGTTTAAAGACAACAAACATAGAAACAAGGAAAAAATTGCTAAAACATATGTGTGGAACACAGCCGTAACGTGGACACTAGAAGAAGCGGACAGATTGTACAGAAATGGAAGTTAGGCCGGGTGACTACTACGATTTGTGGACCAGATAAGAAGGTCCACGTTGTAAAGCTCAAAACTCAATTAGGTGAAATGCAGCGCGCCGTGAATAGATTGTGCTTACTACCTTGTGAAAGAAACTAAAGAGTTTGCTTACATTAGTGTTAGGTTATACACCTTTTTTTATTATATTGTTGATAGAACCTTTTAAGGTGGGGGTATGTACAGAATTGTAATCAAGTAGGTTTTGGTTTTGTCTCTAAACTAGAAATGTCGAATTATTTTTGTTCGTTCATTAAGAAAGAAGTTTTTGTTTTGTTTGTTTTTGAATTGATTATAGTTCTTAAAAATTAATTCTAAAACTTAAATAATGATTGAATCAGCGACAAGTTATATGTAAATTGTTGAAGTATATACAAAAGTGATCCTTAGAGCACGGATTTTGAGTTGTTTGTCGGTTTAATTCAAGTAATTAAACATACCGTAATATCGGACGTTTAACCGCGAGTGGAAATCGTTTCGTTAGTACTGAAAAGATTAAAAGTGGTTACAACATACAAAAAAAAAACACAGTGTATCAATAACTACATTGTGGTTCTTGGAATTTGGAAATTAGAGGTGCTTCGTGTTGTTGAACCTACGTTAGTGTATAGTATTAAAGAGTAACGTTAACTCATTCAAGTTTGCTGATATCCTTGGTATACATATTTTCGTACTTCAGGTAAAATTATGGTTAGCCTGTAGAAAAAGAACTACGCTAAAAATAACTTAAGCTGGTTTGTTCGGTGCGTATATTAAACGAAAGCACGTATACTTTCGGTCAAGGATACAATCTGTCGGCGTTGCAACATCAACACTCGGTTGAAATTCGAAGCTTGCAACGATATAATTGTTTTGGCGGCAACTGACATTCATTATGGACACGGTTTAAATTAAAAATAAACGCTGAAATTCTAGGGCATCTTTCTATTAATCGAATAATAGATTGATAAAATATTTTTGGCACAGTCTAATATTTGGAAATTAGACGGTGAAATACTTTCGGCACCTTCTATGTTATGGAAATGGAATTGTGATATACTGGGAACAACTCTATTCGAACTAGATAGTGAAAAACAAAGCATCATTGGAGCTTAAGGAGGTCAGTAGCTGCACGTGGAAGTGGTAAAATAATCTACGGAATTTCAAGTAAGAAATTAAACCTTTTGGTACTCCCTCAACTCGATTTTTGTAAGTAGTATTTATTACCAATTTTAGTTCTTTATTGTTATTTGTTGTTTCGTTGCTTAAATTTGCTTTTTAAAATGGATAATGAATTAGAGCTTAAAGCATTGAATAGAAAACGCAGTGCTTTAAAAGCCCGTATTACTAATACTAAAAAATTTGTGAATGGGATACTTGAAAATAAGCCTATTGATAAATTAGTGGATAAAGTAAAATTACGTGAATTAAATTCGAGGTTAGAAAAATTGAGTAGTTTGCTGGTTAAGTTTGATGAAGTTTCACATAATATCGAAATGGCGGATCTGATGAAAATTTTGAAAAGCAATTGGAAGAACGAATAGCATTTGCAAGTTCATATCATAGTTTGATTGTATTGTGCAATCACGTTTTGTCTGAAAACAGTTTTGATAGGTCAGATAATTCTGACAAATTTGGAAACGTTTCAAATGCTTGCAGTTCCAATAAATCAAGCGAGACTGTAAGCGGTTCAGTTTTGGCTCCCCGAGCACGCCCTCAGCTTCTGCCGATCCCGTTACCTTGGTTTAATGGGAAGGAAGAAAACTGGTTGGAATTTCGGGATACCTTCCAGTCTTTGGTAAATTGTAATGACTCCATAGGGGAGATAGAGAAGTTCTACTTCCTTAAGGGTACGCTCGAGGGCGAAGCGAGGCAGGTTATTCACTTGGTGGATGCCTCGGCATCCAATTATTCCGTAATGTGGCAAATGCTCTGTCAAAGGTATGACAATACGTAGCTGTTGGTCAACAATCATTTAAAGCAATTGATAAATATTGCTAATTTGCAAAAAGAATCACCTGTCGACCTACGCAATATTTTTGATAGCATAACAAAGCATTTACATGCTTTGGAGAAATTGGGAATAAATACAGAATGTTGGGATCCACTAATAATATTTTTGATTGAGAAAAACTTGGACTCTACTACACAAAGGGTGTGGTAAGAGAAAAAATCTTATGGTAAATTTCCTACCTTGGAAGAATTTAAAGTGTTCCTAAAAGGTTGTATTGAAATATTAGTAATGTTAGAAAAAAGCAAAACCAAAGAGAATTCTCAATTTGAATATAAAACTAGTTCTATAAATAAATCGTTTTTCGTAGGTAATGCGAATTGTGCAATTTGCAATGGTAAGCATTTTTCTAACAATTGTTCAGATTTTTTGAAACTGTCGGTACAAGTTCCTATGAAAAGGCTAAAGGTCTGGGCCTATGTCTTAATTGCTTACGAAAAGGCAACCATTATTGTAAAAACTGCGATGTAAGTGGGTGTAGAAAATGTGGTGCAAAATATAACACACTTCTAGACTTCGAACAGGCAACGAGAGAAAGGTCGAAACCTATTGAAAATGATCAGCATAATAAAGTTGAATCTGGAGATGTGTTGCCGTTTCAGATAACATTAATTTTTGTCGGAAATAATCGGGTAACACAACCAGAAGTGTTGCTATCTACTGCACTTGTGCAAATTGTTGATTCGAATGGTGGGGTTGAAGACATATCGAGCGCTGTTGGACAGTGGGTTTCAATCTAACCTAATTAGTTTGGATGCTTGTAGCCAGTTGGGGTTAACAAAGCAAAATGTTGCAATTTCCATAATGGGAATCAATCAAGGAATGTCCAACATTAAACATAGGTGTTTAGTAAAAATTCAATCGCTTTATAGTGGGTATGAAACCACAATTTCGTGTTTGGTGGTGCCAAAAATAAATGGTACAATTCCTAGCCAGGATCTGAATATATCTGTGAACATTCCAAATCATTTGAAACTGGCAGATCCTTCCTTCGCATCATCTGGAAAAGTCGACATTCTTCTCAGAGCTGAAGTATTTTATGAGCTTCTTTGCATTGGACAAATAAGTTTGGGAAAAAATAATCTAGCACTTCAGAAAACTAGATTGGGTTGGGTTGCTACGGGTTCTATGAATCCCCGCAATCAAAAAACATTGGTTAGGTGTGATCTGAATATAAATATTGATGTTCAGAAACAATTGGAAAAATTTTGGGCCGTGGAGAAAATTTCTTTTGAAAATAAATTACTTTCACAGGATGACATCGAATGTGAAAAAATGTTTGTGGAAACTACCAAACCTAATGCCGATGGAAGGTTTCTTGTTAACATTCCATTTTGATTGTCCTTTAATGTTAGGTGATTCTTGGCAATATGCATTGAATAGATTTCTCTCATTGGAAAAAAGCTTAAATAAAAATACTACTTTGAAGCAAAAATATGTCGGCTTTATGGTAGAGCATGAAAATTTAGGACACGTCAAAGTGTGGTTCATATTCTAATGGAATTTCGTATTACTTACTATACCATGGTGTAATTAATGCAAATAGTGTGACTACTAATCTAAGAGTAGTTTTTAATGGTTCGGCAAAAACAGATACTGGACTTTCAGTAAATGATTTGCAATACACTGGACCAAATCTTCAGGACGAATTTATCGCTATTTTTCTATGATTCCGGAAATATAATTTTGTCATCTGTGCAGATATTTCGAAAATGTACAGATGGTTTTGGTAGATGAGAAGCAAAGATCATTATAAAAAATTCTGTGGCGATCAGATCCTACTCAAGAAGTTAGTGAATATACACTCAATACCGTCACTTATGGGACAAAGTCAGCTCCATATTGAAACAACTTAGGTTAGACAACTTAGAATTACATCCAGCTGCTTCTCGAGTAATTTTAAAAAGCTTTTACGTTGATGACATGCTAGGGGGCTCTGATAACATAGAAAATACAATTAACTTTGGTAGGGAGGTTGGTTCTATATTAAAAACTGATTGTATGAAACTTAGGAAATGGGTATTAAATGATCCAATAGTTATTGAAAGTCTTGGGAAAGTAAATGCAACTTTTAACAATATTCACTTTGGTGAAAAGGATCAACACAAAACACTAGGTTTACACTGGGCATTTAAGTTGGGCAAACTTATGTTTAGTATTGATTTTAAGGTAGATGTGTCGAAAAATACAGAAAGGTCAATTTTGTCAGATATTTCTAGAATATTTTATCCTCTCGGTTTGTTCGGACCTTGTATAATCTTAGCAAAAATATTGTGCAAAAATTATGGTGCGAGATTTTGGCGTGGGATTAAACATTGCCCATACAAATTGATTCTAAGTGGAGAATATTAAAAAATGAATTTTTGAGTTTAAATCGGTTGAAAATTGTTCGCCAAGTAATTTGTACTAATCCTGTGCAAATTGAAATTCATGGGTTTTCAGATGCTTCCGCGGAAGCGTATGGAGTATGTGTATATTTAAAAAGCACTACACCTGGCAATGAAGTAACGGTTTCCTTGCTTTGTTCAAAGGTGAGGGTGGCTCCACTTAAATCTTTAACAATTCCTCGTTTAGAATTAGATGGTGCTTTATTGCTTGCTAAATTAGTTTGTAAGGTGAAGGATTGTATAAAATTGACATTTAATAGTGTGTTTTTGTGATGTGACTCTACTGCTGTGTTAAATTGGATTCAAATTTCTCCTCATTTGTTACAAACATTTGTTGCTAACAGAGTCACTCAGATTGAAGAACTAACTGAAGCTGGTAGTTTGAACTATGTAAAGTCTGAAGATAGTCCTGCAGACTTGTTATCTGGAGGGATATCTTCCTTAAAAATATTGAAATGTGAAAAATGGTGGTTTGGTCCAGAGTTCATGGATAATTCCTAATTTCCAGGAAAAAATTGATTTGACAGAAATGAAAAACAGAAAACATTTGTAGTTTGGTTGTCGAAAATGATGGTTTTCTCTTTCAAAACTTTAGTAGTTTTAATCGACTCAAAAGAATTGTTGCATATTGTTTTCGATTTTGTAAGATCTTAATTTGGAAAAGATCCAGATTTAGAGAAGCTTTAGATGTAGAAGAATTGAAGTATTCCCTTACCGCATTAATAAGATTAGTGCAAAGGAAGGTTTATGGTCAAGAAGTAGGAAATCTTGAAAAGAAGGTAGATATTTGGACAGAAGGAATTCGTAACTTAAGACCCTTTCTCGATGACAAGGGTATCCTTAGGGTGGGTGGCAGACTACAGTTGTCAGAATTCGACTTTGAAAAGAGGCATCCAGTTCTTCTTTCAGCAAAACACAGATTTAGCCTTTTATTGTTTGAAGCAGAACATAAAAGACTATTATATCCACGTCCGCAAATGTTATTGAGTTCAATTCGTGATAAATATTGGGTTATTGGTGGAAGAAATTTGGCTAGGAAAGTGTCGTTTAATTGTATTCAATTGTTCAAATCGAATCCTAGGCCAATGTGTCAAATTATGGGGATTTTACCCAAATAACGTGTGGTTCCTTTTCCTCCTTTTTATAACGTTGGCGTTGATTATACAGGTGCCTTATACATTAAAAACAAATATGGTAAAGGAGCAAAGTTATAAAAATGCTATATTTGTCTTTTCATATGCCTTACAACAAAGGCTATTCATATTGTGTTAGTTACAGATTTGACGTCTGATGCATTTTAGGCTACGTTTAGTAGATTTGTTGCTAGGCGAGGTAAGCCTACTTGTGTTTTCTCCGATAATGGTTCTACTTTTGTGGGGGCTAACACTGAACTAAAACAGTTGATAAAATTTGTGAAAGATCATTCTTCTAAATTATCGAATTCGTTGGGAAGTGAAGGAATTTCATCGAAATTCATATCAGCAAATTCTACAAATTTCGGGGGGATTTG
This sequence comes from Platerodrilus igneus, assembly GCA_036346225.1. NCBI lineage: Eukaryota > Metazoa > Arthropoda > Insecta > Coleoptera > Lycidae > Platerodrilus > Platerodrilus igneus. Next base: position 2,855 of record JARFIW010000891.1, on the reverse strand, counting down.
GGAAGCGGGAGTGAAATCTTGCAAATTACATTTGAAAAGAGTAATTGGGAACACCTCACTTACCTTCGAAGGTCTTCATACACTGCTTACACAGATCGAGGCAGTCCTTTATTCTCGTCCGTTCCATTGACATCAAACCCAAATGATTATGATGTGATTACGCCGTCACATTTTTTAATTGGCCGTCGGTTATCTGCACTTCCAGATGCAAATATGGTGGACATACCAGTTAATCGTCTTTTAAGATATCAGTATATTCAGATGTTATATCAACACTTTTGGAACAGATGGTCAAAAGACTACTGTTATGGGATGAATGAGGTGATATAGATTTGGTATAGGGAAGGACCAATTGCTTTTTGTAGCAATAACGATGGCAGTGGAGCGATTATGTAATAACTAAAGCAACTACAACAAACTACTTAATGAAGGGTATAAATACCTTAAAGCCTGTGCCGCTGTGGGCAATAAAGTCACACACAAAAGCTTCGCGGACAACCAAGAACACGCTCGTTCGGGTGATGGTGTCGCTTCCAAAAGCTCTGATACAACTCTCTTCGGTAACGGTTCGCGTACGACTGTCTTCACGCACTTCCACTGCCGGTATAAAATGTTTCACTAAAACTGTAGGGTGCACGCACTACTGGTGTTTATTGTCAACCACTACCAAATTGTTCAATGACGACGTAACAACTACATTAGTGAATTGCAGAGTCGGCAAAAATGGTGGGTTCAAAGTGATAATCTTCGAATAGACCAGTTAATTATTAAAGACAATAACTTACCTCTTCTGAAATGGAAGTTAGGCCGGGTGAGTGCTACTGTTTTTGGACCAGATAAGAAGGTGCACGTTGTAAATCTCAAAACTCAATTTGGTGAAGTGCAGCGTGCCGTGAATAGATTGCGCTTACTCCCATGTGAAAGAAACTAAAGAGTTTGCTTATATTAATGTTAGGTTATACACTTTTTTTTTATTATATTGTTGATAGAACCTTTTCAGGGTGGGGGGTATGTACAGAATTGTAATCAAGTAGGTTTGGTTTTGTCTGTAAACTAGAAATGTCGAATTATTGTCGTTTGTTCATTAAGAAAGAAGTTTTCGTTTTGTTTGTTCTTGAATCGCTTATAGTACTAAAAAATTAAATCTAAAACTTAAATAATGATTGAAACAGCGACAAGCTATATGTAAATTGTTGAAGCATATACACAGATAGAAGCTTTTGAAATGTTGTGCTACAGACAAAATTAAGAACAAAGAGGTACTAGAAAAGGTAGAGGAAGTAAGAAAATTGTGGAAAACAGGAGAGATAGAATTAGGGCATGAGGGAATAGTGCGGAATATATTAGAAGCAGAGATAGAGGTAGACCTAAGTTAGACAATTACACACAGATAGTCAAAGATGTAGGCTGTGGGAATTTCGGGAAATGTGTAGGCTAGCTCATAATAGGAACAATAGAGGTACGCGTCTAACCAGTTCCAAGATGGAAAACCCAATGACGAAAAAAATAACTGTACTTGAACCTGATGATTATTATAAGCAACTACAGGTATTGACTTTGCAATGTTCTCGAATAATGTTAATTGCGAGAAAGGATTTAAATAAAATTAAATAAAAACCCTTAACCACAAAAAATATTTAAATTACTAAATACGTATTTTGACCACTATGTGGCCATCATCAGTAGAAAACCTGTAATTAACAAAAAAAAAAAAGCTGTTGTTCTGGAACACTTCAGAGGATATTCTCCTCACCACTTAGGCTGAAGTGATCCTTTTCAACCTATAATTTACTATATTGTTGCTTTAAACACTATCGAGAATATTCTCCTCACCCACAGACTGATGTTCTCAACAACAAACAAGTGAATTGTGACATTATAACTTAAATCTACTTAATTTAACCTAATTCTAAACCTACTGAAGCGGAACCAATTTAGTCTTGCTTTCTCATTGGTTGTTGACCAATAGGGAAAGCAAAGCAGATGACTCTATTGGCCCTTTATCGGTGTTTAAAAGGGGTCCTTTATGTTTAACAATTTTAATTGATTCATAGGCATTTAAGGAGGAAAACGTTGGTACCGCTTTTAACAATTTAGCATTTTCTAGTCTAACGGGGTGGCTGGTTTCAAATATATGTTTGGCGACCTGAGACCTTTCATATTTACCATATTTGAAGTGAGCAATGTGTTCTTTAAATCTTGTTGTTATATTCCTCTTGGTCTGACCAATATATTTTTGAAAACACCCTGGCCCTGCACAACTAATTTCATAAATCCCCGACTTTTGCAATTTTTCCCCCTTGTCTTTTGGATTACCTAGCAAATCTTTAATTTTATTAGTATTAGTGAAAGCAATTTTGAAATTACACTGTTTGAATATTTTATCAAGACCCTTTGTGGTTTTGTGAAACGGAAGTTTAACATATCTAACATTTTCGTTAGAGGTGGTTGATTGCAAAGTCGTTGATTTACGGATGTTGATCTTATTTTTACACTTTCTAAAAGTATTATCTATAATATCAGAAGAGAAACCATTGTAATTCGCTATTTGTTTAATAAGAGCAAATTCCTTATTAAATCTGTTTTTATTTAAAGGGAAATTCAATAATCTATTAATTAAAAAGTTAAATGAAGCCAACTTATGTTGTATGCTATGATTAGAGGAAGACAAAATAAAGCGATTTACATTGGTTTCTTTTCTATAAATGTCAAATTCTAATTTATTATCATTTCTAATTACTAATGTATCTAAAAAGGGTAATTGTCCATTATTCTCTAGTTCATACGTAAATTTTATGCTTTGAAATTTTGAATTCATTTCTTTAAGAAAATCGTCAACATTTGATTTAGAAATG
>JARFIW010000890.1:0-50360 GCA_036346225.1 Platerodrilus igneus | reverse complement strand
AAATTATTTTATAATTTAGTGCTACTTGATACAACGTACCGCAAAGAAGTATTCATTCTTCATTGTATTGGGGTATTTAACTACCCTCTTCATCCCCTTTCAAACCACCTTTTTTATGGTAGATACCTACTTAACTATAAGAATTATTTTCTAATTTATCGCCAGTTGATACAACGCACCCCAGAAAGGTATTCATTTTTCATTATATTGGAGTATTTAACTACTCCCCTTCATCTGCTTTTATACTAACTGTTCTTTTTTTTTTAAGAAAGGCGCCTAATTCTATAAGGATTATTTTGCAATTTAACGCTATTTGATACAACGCACCGTTTAGGAAATAAAAATTTTCTATTATATAGGGGTATTGAACTATCCCCTTTCAAACCACCTGTTTTCTGATATGGAAGTACCAAATTGTATAAGGGTTATTTTGCAATTAAATGCTAGTTAATAGAACGTACCGTTTAGGAAATATTCATTTTTTATTATATTGGGGTATTGAACTACCCCATTCATCTTTTTTCAAACTACCTATTTTCTTTTATGAAAGTACCTAATTGTATAATGATTATTTTGCAATTTAGTGCTAGTTGTTGCAACTCGCCGTTTAGGAGGTGTTCATTTTTCATAATATTGGTGTATTTAACTATCCCCTTTATCCCCTCTCAAACCACATGTTTTTTTTTAAAGAAAGATACCATATTCTATAAGGATTATTTTGCAATTTGACCTTAGTTGATACAACGCACCATTCAGGAATTTTTTATTATATTGGGGTATTGAACTACCCCATCCATTCCCTTTGAAACCAACTGTTTTCTGTTATGAAAAGATCCTAATTGTATAAGGAGTATTTTTCAATTAAGCACTAGTTGTTACAACGCCGTTTAGGAGATATTTATTTTTTATTAATTGGGTTATCTAACTACCCTCTTCACTCCTCCGTGTTATTTTTATGAAAAGTATCTAATCATATTAGGATTATTATGCAATTTAGCGCTAGTTGATACAATGTACCATTTAGAAGATATTTATTTTTTATTATATTGGGGTATTCAACTACCCCCTTCAACTTTTGACAGACAGCCAGTTTTTTTAAGAAAAGTTGCCAATTATGTAAGGAATATTTTGCAAATTAATGCTAGTTGATATAACGCACCGGTTTGTAGATATTCGGTTCTTATTGTATTGAGGTATTTAACTACACCCTTCATCCCCTTTAAAACCATGCTTTTTTTAAATTACGTAATTGTATAAAGATTATTTTGCAACTTAGCACTACTTGATACAGCGCACTGCAAAGAGGTATTCATTTTTTATTATATTGGAATATTTAATAGTCCTCTTCATCCCCTTTTAAGTCACAGGCTTTGTTTTGAAAGGTACGTAATTCTATGAGATTTATTTTGCAATTTAACGCTAGTTGATACAACGCACCATTTGGGAAATATGCATTTTTTTATTACATAGAGGTAGTTGACTACCCCCTTTAACCCTGGTCAAACAGCCAGTTCTTTTACGAAAAATTGCTAATTGTATGAGGAATATTTTGCAGTTTAGCACTAGTTGATACAACGCACCAGTTAGTAGATATTCGGTTCTTATTATATTGACTTAATTGTGCTAGGAGTATTTTGCAATTTAGTGCTAGTTGATAAAATGCACTGTTTAGGAAATATTTATTCTTTTTTATATTGGTGTATTAAACTACTCCCCTTATTTCCTTTTAAGCCAAATGGGTTTTTTTTTCTGAAAAGTACTTAATTGCATAAAGATTATTTTGCAACTTAGCGCTAGTTAATACAATGCACTGTTTAGGAAATATCCATTTTTTATTATTTTGGGGTATTTAAATACCCCCTTCATTCCTTTTAAACCACCTTTTTTTATGAAAAGTACCTAATTGTGTAGAGATTTATTTTGCAATTTAGCGCTAGTTGATACAACGCACCATTTAGGAAATATTCAGAGTTTATTATATTTTAAACCACCTGTTTTTTATGGAAAGTACTTAATTCTATATGATTATTTTGCAATTTAACGCTAGTTAATACAATGCACCCTTTAGGAAATCATCATCATTAGGTCTTCAGTCCTGAAGCTGGTTAGACGCGTACCATCATTGTCTCCTATTCTGAACTAACCTACCGATTTCCCTGAAATTTGCACAGTCTGCATCTATCACTATCTGATCTCGGTCTACATCCGCCTCTTTTTTCCTACCTCTGCTTGTCATATATCCCATACTATTCCCCAAAAATGCCTTAGAACGTATTCTGTCCTTCTTTTTCTCCTATTTTTTCCAAAGATATCCTTGTTCCCCTACTGTTTCTATAACCTATTTGTTATTACCTTTGTCCGTCCATCCTCATACATTTGACGCACGGCATTTCAAAGGCTGCTACCGTTCTTCTGTCTGCTTTTCTGTCTGCCCGTATTTCATAGGCATACTGTCTGTGCTGTGCTCCACACATTTTCTTGTTCTATGTTTGTTGTCTTTCATCATAGGAGCTGTTCTTTTGTGTTAGATGCAGTTCGGTCCCTTTCTATTGTTTTACAATTATATACCTTATTTCTCTGACATTCAGTGGTTGTGAAGGGGGGTAAGCAGCCTGTGGCTGCCAAGTTCCCCCAGCACTTGAGCATTTACCGATTTAATATTTTTTCCAATATATCTTTTCGCACAGTCAACATTAGTTGCAGATATTTCACAACCAACAACTAGTTGTTTATAATAATCATCAGATTTATCTGCGCTTATTTTTTCGTCATTAGGTTTTCTGTCTCAAAACTGGTTGGACACGTAACTGCACTTATCTATTTTCTGAACTAGCCTGCATAGTTCCCTGAAATTCTTACACAATATGTATACAGCTCGGTTCCCCTTCTATTGTTTTCTAATTTTATGCCCCATTTCACCGAGATTCGGTGAAGGGGGTTAAACAACCTGTGGCTACCAAGATCCCCCAACACTTAGACATTTGCTGAAATAATAGTTTTCCCGTAAATCCTTTCACACAATTACCATTATTCGAGAATATTGCCCACCTAATACTTGTAGTTGCTTATAATAATCATCATGTTTAAGTACAGTTACTTTCTTCGTCGTTAATTTATCCATCTTGGGACTGGTTGGATGTGTACCTCCATTGATTTCTATTCTCGGCTAGCCTACACATCTCCCTGAAACCCCTACAGCCTACATCTTTTACTATCTGTGTGCAGTAGTCTAACCAAGGTCTGCCTCTTCTTCTCTTTTTTCCTATCTCTGCTTCTAATATATTCCGCACTATTCCCTCATGCCGTAGTATGTGGCCTATCATTCTATCTCTCCTATTTTTTTTATCGTTTTCCACATATTTCTTTCTTCCCCTACCATTTTTAGTACCTCTTCGTTCTTAACTTTGTCTGTCCACGGTATTTTCATCATTCGTTTGTAGTACCACATTTTAAAGGCTTCTACCTTTTTCTTGTTCGCTTCTCCTACTGTCCAGGCTTCACAGCCGTACAGTGCTATGCTCCATACAAATGTTTTAAGCAATCTTTTCCTTGTTTCTATGTTTGTTGTCTTTGAACATAGTAGTTGCTTTTTCTTGTTAAATGTAGTGCGACCTTGTGCTAATCTTTGTTTTATATCTTTTGTGCTTTTCCCATCTTGCGTTATTTTGGCTTCCTAGGTAGCAGAAATCCTTAACTTCTTGTAAGTTCGTGTTACTTATTTGTATTCTTGTTTTTGATTTATTTTCTCTTCCTTTGCATACTAGTACTTTAGTTTTAGTTTTATTAATTTTCATACCGTATCTCTCTGTTAGAACCGTTTCCACTTCATTAAGAGCAGCTTCTAACTCTTCCTTGCTAGATGCTAATACTGCTATATCATCTGCAAATCTAAACATATAAATTTTTTGTCCCTGCATAGTAGTTCCAAATGTCTGCATTTGACAGTATTCATTACCTCTTCAATGTACAAGTTAAAAATTAATGGGGATAGGGCACATCCCTGTCTCACCCCTTTCCTAATGTTTACTTTTCTACGTTCCTGCTCTAATTCTATTACTGCTGTTTGCTCTTTGTATAAGCTATGTACTATTTGTCTATCCCTATAACTCATTCCAATCTTTTTGAGTATTTTGAAATATTCAATCTTTATTATATTAGGGCATTTAACTGCCCTTTGAAATTCACTTTTAAACCACATGTTTTCTTTTATGAAAAGTACCTAATTGTACTAGGATTATTTTGTAATTTAGCGTTAGTTGATACTACGTATCGTTTAGGATATATTCATTCTTTATTATATTGGTGTATCAAACTATCCCCTTCATCTCATTTCAAACCGAATGTTCTTTTTATGAAAAGTACCTAATTGCATCAGGAATATTTTGCTATTTATCGCTAGTCGATATGGATCACTGTAATTGGGCAGAGTATAATCTAAATATGAATCTGTTTATGGATGCACCTTCAGCCACGTGACTCATTTAGTATTTTCTAAGGGACTTAAAAAAGGAGTAACTAAAAAGGTTGTTGTCATGTTTCTAGCAATATAAGGTGATACAGCTATCTTTTTTAAACAAAGGTGAAAGGTCGTAAATAATATTAAATGAGCTTATAAAAGGGGTTTGATTTATAGCACAATAATATGTCTAGTACACAGTGTTAACCTATTTATCTGGACCTAGAATGGCAAATACAACTCGTTTAACTTTTAAAATTCAACTTCATGGTTCATCTGTAAATGTTACCTCCAGGTTGCAGTATACAACATATTCAGATGTTTCATACACATAAGGTGTATTCGGTTTCTCTGTTAGAATTTATACCAATTTATATTATTCAAAATTTATGAATTGATATTTTACTTTGTGCAGTGCCGTATAGCAATGACAAAGTTAGAGAAACGAGTTTATGGTACGTACCTCTGGAACTTTGATTACTTAATACCTATTAAAATCCTCCAGAATTGAACTTACAGATTTCTGAGCCATAGGGTTTGTAGACTGTGGCAGCACTAACTAATATGATAGTTACATAAAATATCTATTTACAAATTGCTTCATAGGTGATTTATGAATCGACAATTAGGACAATAAACAGTTTTACCAAATAATCTCGCCTAATGATTTCTCGATTTTAGCATACTGGTTCCAAAATATTACAATATACTACAATACTATTGATTTTGCAATTAACTACAGTAATAAAATTAAATTACAATAATATTAATCTCATAAAATACTTATCTCTGGACAGGGCCGGCAATAGGGCAGATCAGTTGGTGCCAAAGCAACGGGCCCAGACCGCAAAGATGGCCTGGCGGTTTAGGGGGATTTTTTTATATGAACTATCTTTCATAAGCTTCAATGAGGAAGCATCTTCTGCATTTTTGTATGAATTTGGAAACACTCCATATAAAATCTTGTACTACTCTAGTCGTGCCTTCAATTTATTAGAAAAACTGACCTGACACTAACACTCCATATTGCATTTTTGAAATCGAGAACGCCCTCAAACATTCGACCGATTAATAATTTTTCTAACTTTGTAAGACATTGCAAAAAGCAAGTGAACGTGTAGTGTAACCTATAATAGTTTATGGGCAGACATTTAAATTTCTAATGACGGTCCAGTTTCGAAGGATGTTGAAAACGGATCGTGTGGCGCCAGCCTAAGCTTAGTTTAAAACTCGCCGGCGCCAGCGTTTGAATTTATTCGCGTTGTTACATCTCCGTTCCTGAATAACAGTTGCACCCATGCAGAATGAAAAAACGAAAAAGATAAGCCAATGAAGAAGACGACGATAGTACTGATGATGATCTTGATCCAAAAACAGTTTTTAAACATGAAGTGTTTTATGTTATCTTGGACAGTGTCATAGGAGATATGACAATTTGCCTTGAATTAGTTTGCTGTTTGTGTAGCAATTTTTCTGTATTATGGCCGTGCAAAGAAATGACAGGTGACCAGATCCAAGAATAAGCAACTGCTCTGGTATAGCGATACCCAAAGGATTTAGGAGTTGACCTTTGTGATGAATTGCAAAATCTTAAATTGGTATATTCAGTCAACTTCGGTGAGAAAACGCTATCACCGTGGGATCTTCTCAATAGTATCAAAACTTTGAATCTGGAAACTTTATTTCCTAATCTTAATGTGACACTTCGTATATTTGCCACAAACCCCACTGCAGTTGCTAGTGCAGAACGCTCTTTTTCTGTGCTAAATAGAGTAAAAAATGTTTTACGTTCCATAATGTATCAAGTTAAAATATCAAGCTTAGGCTTGTTGGCAGTGGAGACAGAACTTGTCAAATATACCATCTTGGATGCTATCATCGATGAATTTTTTTTCAAAAAGGCCAGAAAGGGTATATTATAACTACAGAAGGGGAAGAAATTTTAAGTACTATATTTAAATATTTTATTTTCTAGTATTCTAGTTGATAACATACCACTTATTTTGCACTTCTATAGTTTCTAATTAATTATTATTTATATATATAAATATATATATATATATATATATAAATAATAAATAATAATAATAATAATAATAATAATAGGGTTTTATTTCTTACCTTTCATAAAACATATGTGACAATTAATAATAATATAAATAAATAATATACACAGTAAGGTATGAAAACCGATGGTGATCAGAAAGCTTCCTACTGAAGGAGGAAGTCCCTGCTCTACCCTACCACTGGGTTTTGAATTATCGCGTAGCAGATTTCACAAACCATTTTGTTGATAATACTTATTAAGTTATGGTTGAATACTTTCCAATTTTGTGAACACTGCTGTCGCAATGCAAGCTATATCTTAAACAATTGTTTTAATTATACATTATATTTTTATTTATGTGAGAAAGTACAACGTTATGATAAGCTGACTGTATCAACACAACCCAAATAAGTAACTAATTAAAAACAAATAAAAAATATATATTTTAAAAATAAAATATATTTTAAGGCTAGTTTTGAAGTTTGAGCCATAATATCACATTATTTCGAAATGTACCGACTGTCATTCCTTTATAAGTGAGTGGTATTGTATTGTAAACCCTGGACACATGATATGTAAATGAACGCTTATATAATTCCGTGTGATCTCGAGGTATACTCAAAAGGCTTCTGTGGCATAAATTTAAATGATGTAGATCGTTATGGAAACTAATTTTGTTATAAAAATATGGAGGTGATTTTAGTTGCACAATTTTGTGTAAAAATACAGCCGCATGCAAGAAACGTCGTTTGTCCATACTAAGCCAGTTACATTCCTTGAGTTTGTACGTTATGCGATCTCGCCATCAGATACCGTGCACCAATCTCAGACAAGAGTTTTGCATCAATTGAATTTTTCTAGCCATTGCCACATCAATGCAGGGTCCATAAAGAACATTGCAATAGTTGAAATGCGAAAGCACTAATGATTCGCATAACATTTTCTTGATATCTTTGTTCAGAGATCATCTCTTATCATAAATTAATTTTAAACCGCGATACGATTTGCGTAGGCAAAGATTTATGTGTTCTATAAACCTAAAATCCTTATCCAAAACAACACCTAAATTTTTGTATGAATTCTTAATAGGAATTGCCATATTTTTAATTTTAATGCTTATTTTTTGTAGAGCTGCAGTTCTATTAATAACGGAACCAAAGATTAAAACCGCCGACTTTAAGGGATTGATACTAAGTGAATGTAATTCAGTCAACTTTGTTAACCTATTTAGATCTTCGTTGATAATATCACATGCAGTTTGAAGTAAAGATGGATTGTATGACAGATAAATCTGTGTGTCATCTGCATATAGATGAAAGGAGCAGTGTTTAAGCGCAACATTGTATAAATTTATTGAATACCGTGTAAACAATAATGGTCCTAGTACGGAACCTTGGGGGACACCACGTTGGACAGAGCATAGTCGCGAACGATTACCGTCTAATACAACACATTGAAATCTATCATTAAAGTAACTTTTAATTAAGTTTATAGCACTATTTTCAAACTCGTAATGATTCAATATAGCATAAAGTAATTTATGATCAATTGTATCGAAGGCCTTTGAAAATCAATTAAAACTAGGACAGTAAGGTTACTGTCGTCCGTGGCTCTCAGTATGTCATCAGAAATATTAAGTAAAGCCGAAGTACAGCTAAAATTACATCGAAAACCTGATTTATAGTCACCTAGAAGAGAATTTCTATCCAGAAATTGTCGTATTTTGGATTTCATAACTTTTTCCAATATTTTTGACACCACTGGCAAAATGCTGATCGACTCTAAATCTTGCAAGCTTTTTGGATTTTTATTTTTTGCGATAGGTATAATGTTTGCAATTTTCCACGCTTGCGGAAAAATACCCTGCATTATCGATGAATTAATTATGTGTGTAATAACAGATATAAGAAATGGACAGCATAACCGTATTAGAACTATATTTAAGTTATCGTTATCCATTGCTTTAGTTTTGATAGAGTTAATAATTTTACCTACCTCCTGCTCAGAAACAAGCGTAAATGAAAATGGTCTACTTAAATTAGATTTTTTATAGCTATACATTTTTAGTGTACTGCTTTTATTTTCCACAACTCCATTTATTGAACTAAAATATGAGTTAATATCATCCACATTCTTTAAGTGACTGGGAAAATCACAATTCTTCAGCTTGGAATATATTTCACAGAATTATAAATCTTTCTATAACGTTTTTAAATTACCCTTATTTAATGCATTGGTGAGATAAGCTATTTTTTAATTTCTAATCGAAAGTGTGGTTAGGTTGCGAAGTGATTTATAGTATGTCCATTGTTCTGGTTTGCGGTATTTTTTAAAACGTTTGTAGGCTGCATCTCTTAGATTCATCAATAACCTTACAATATCAGTTATCCATGGAGATTTCTGTTTCTTAAATACAGACGTTTTAAGGGGAGCATATATATCAAAGAGAGTAATTAGGTTTTTATTAAAGTATGTTATTTTTTCATCTACATTATTTAGGGAATGAATGAATGGCCAGTCAATATTTTGCAAGGAGTTATCAAAATTTACAAAGTCAAATTGACGAAAATCTCTAAAGATGTGTACTTTAGGCAATTGCTTATATGTACTGACTAAGAAATTGCAGAAGACAAGTTCATGATCTGAAAATCCACTCATGTGTTTAGTGCCTGATTCAATAATAGTGTCAGTATCAGTTACTATTATGTGGTCTATTAGTGTATGATTATTGGATGTTATTTGTGTTGGATCTTTAATTAGTTGATTAAATCTAAAACTATCGAGCATAGAGATATAATATGCAGATTCTGTATTATCAGGTTTTAATAAGTCGATATTAAAATTGTCTAAACATATCACTTGTTCATACAAAGGCAGCATGGTGCTACACACATGTTCTAAATTATCAATAAAAGTCCTATACCTATTCCTATGCGGCAAATAATAATCTTTTGTTTGTTGCAATTAAACTCAATCTAAAGCTGCTCATAATCGGTAACATCCGGAACATGGATTTGCTTTATCTCTAAAAATGAATTTATATACAATGCAATACCACCTCCAAACGTTTGTCGATCCTTTCTCAGTAAATTATAGCCTGGTATTTCAATTATATTATTAATAATGTTATTGTTGAGAAATGTTTCAGTAATGGATATAATATCATATTTATTTAATAAAACATGTTCACGAAACAAATAAAAGTCATTAGTTATTGGTTACGCGTTTATGTGTACTACTGTCAATCCACTCATAATTTTGCACCAGTAAATAGCAGTAATAAACAATAAATTGCAATGACAAACAAAAGTAGAAGCTTAGATGCTAATATAAATAATAGTAACCTAAAAAAAAAAATAAAAATAATTATTTACTACAAAACCTACAAGCCAACTAAGACAGTATTTGCAGAACATTTCCCTTTATTTATACTACCCACACACAGCCGCATACTGTTGCAGCAATGAATAATTAGTTTTAATATCAATTTTAAACCATATTTTACTAAAGAAAACAATAAAAGTATAAGAGCTAGAACTTTAAATGAAAAAATTAGGGACATGTTTATTTAAGCAAAACATGTGCTCATTACTAGTTAAGCAGTAATGATACCAAACAATGTGTAACTATATTTATTAAAACTAATCTAACTAAAACCTATTTATTCATAAAGCAATAAGAAAATACTCAATATTTAGAGTTTGTTATGATATTTCATTAATGAGTTCAATTCGCTTTAATTATTAATTGAAATAAACTTTATTACTTATTTTAATTTTTATTACTCCATCAAGCGTCCATACACATGTGTGACCAAATTTTGCACATGCCATCTTAAAAATCTCTAATGTACTTTTGCACAAATCCTCTTTAATAATTATACCTGTGTTTTATAAATATATTAATAATAAAAATTGTGAGTATAAAGAATGCAGGTTTTATGTTACATGCTCTATAAAAAAATTAAATTTATGGTGCAATAGTATCAAATTAAATATTGATTTTTGGCATAACAGTGAAACTAAGGGTGAAGAATCTAAAAGTAAAATTTGGATAAACTAAAACTCAAAGGTTGTGTAAAAAATTTTAAAATACTAAAATTCTCAACAGTAAATTGTTATCAGTTAACTTTTCTATCAGTTGCTATTTTATTGAAACAAGTGTTAAATATGGTTGATAATAAAATATGTGGCAAGTGTAAAATTGATAAAGATAAATCTCAAAAATTCCAGTGTGATAGTTGTAAAAGGGGTACATGGTGAATCATGTTCTGAATTATCTGCATCTGAGATAAGATGTTTACAATTAAAAAAACGCAGATTAATATATTTATGAGAAGAGTGTGAAAATGGCCCGTTGAAAGTGCCAATGTTAATTAAGGAAATTAATGAACTTAAAGTTGAGTTGGAAAAAGTAAAAAAATTAGCACAAGTTAATAATACATCTCAACAGGCTAACATTTTCTCACTGGAAAATAATATTAAACTAATTAGCGAAGTTCAAGAAAGACAAAAAAGAGCATTTAGTGTAATTTTATATAATGTTAGGGAATCTAATCAACACAGCTATAGTGATTGTAAGAAAGAAGATTTGGATAATACAAAACATGTGCTGAAAAACATAGATGTGGATTTATCTAACAGCAAGGCGTTTAGAATTGTAGGCGTATAGATACAAAAATATGCCCGTTAAAAATTATTTTGAATTCTGTAAATGAGGCACTGTCAATTTTAAAAAATAAATTAACTGAAGGTGTGCGAGTGTCGGCAGACGAAACAAAAATGTAAAGGGAGTATTTTAAAAAAATCAGAGGTGAATTAGATGAACTGGTTGCAAAAGGTGATACTTCTAAAACAATTAAATTTATAAATAATATACCCAAATTAGATAATAAAACATTAAAAAGCGTATAATGCATCCTAATAATAATAAAAAAAGTGGGGTGTTAGGTAAAAGTCTTGATATTACTTACTTAAATATTAGAAGTTTTCTTTGTAATAAGTGTGAATTGATTTCATTTATCACTCAATATAATCCAGCAATAATTTTACTTTGTGAAACCCATATAACTGCAGATATATTAGACAGTGAATTAATGATCCGAAATTATAATTCATTGAGGTGTGATTCGAATTCACGAAAAACAGGGGGTGTGTTAATTTATATAAATCGAGCTATTTCATACAAAATAATTAGTGATAGTAGTTATTGGTGTATTACGGTTAAAGTGATGATTAATTCCCAAGACTTCATAGTTGGTTGTTTATATAGATCACAGCAAATCTACATTGGAAGTTTTTTTTAATGTTTTTGAAGAGATAGTGGAAGATATTTTTAATAATGGTAATAAATATGTTTTGGTAGGGAACTTTAATTTAGATTATAATATACAAGAGGATGGTTATGTTAAATATTTGCAAAATTGTCTGAGTGTTAATGGATTATATCAATTAGTTAAGGTAAATACTCGCATAACAAATGATAGTTCAACATTGATAGATTATGTTATTTCAAATACGGAAATGTTTAAAATAAATGTACTTCATACACCTAAGATAACAGACCATTCAATATTAAAGATCAGTTTAGATAATAGAAAATATAATATGTGAAATCCTTATTCGTATTTCAACAGAAATATAAATGAAGAAAAATTACAAAATATTAATGACAAATTATTTAGTTGTAATTGGCCTTTAGAAAGTGTCGATGTCAATGTTATACTTGAAAGCATAACAACTAAATGCGAAAATATAATAGATCAGGTATTTCCAATAAGACAGAAATATAATAAAGAAGGAGAATTACCATGGTATGATGAGGTAGTTAAGAAAATGGAAATAATGAGGGATAACGCATATATTAATTTTATTGATAGTAGGGCAAAAGATAAGGCAATGCATTGGGAAAACTATAAAGTCAAAAGAAATAAAGTAGTGAACTTACTAAAAGAAAAGAAAATTAAATACTATGAACAACAAATTGACTTGTATAAGAATGACTCAAAGAAAATGTGGAAAACAATAAAAAGTTTAATAAGTCAAACGAAAGCAATTGCGAATAATATTAGATTTAATGAAAGCTCAGAAGAATGCAAATTAGACAGTGAAATTGCTGAAAGATTTAATGAATTCTTTATCATTAGTATTGAATCAATAGTTGATATGATTGGTTGAGCACCTAAATGGAATAGTAACAGTATGCCACTAGTACAAAATACTTTTAATAATTTTAAACTACTGGGAATGACTGATTTGAGAAAAATAATTATATCATTGAAAAACAAAACTAATATTTGGCAACCAGTAAGTGGAAAGATGCTTAAGTGTAATCAGTAACTCTATTGGTCACATACTACTGCTCTTGATAAATGTTTCATTGGAAACTGGGCAATTTCCTGAAAATTTTAGAATCAGTACAGTTGTGCCGGTGCCAAAGGTGCCTAATTCAAATAATGCAAAAAATTTCCGGTCAGTTACTACATTACCAGCATTGGAGAAAATTCTTAAATAGCAGTATATGATCAATTAAAAGAGTATTTTGAAGATAAAAAATTACTATATGTAAACCAATCAGGATTTAGGACTGTCCATTCGTGCGAAACAGCTCTATAATTTACCACATGTAAATGGAAAATCTTACTTGATGAAAATAAATATATAGTGGCAGTATTTTTGGATTTACAGAGGGCTTTTGAAACAATTGATTGATTGATATTACTGGAAAAACTTAGGTACTATGGAATATGAGACAACGTTTTAAAATGGTTCACTAACTATCTAAGTAATAGACGACAAAGAACCAAATACAATAATCACTGCTCATCAGAAAAGATGGTCATACATGGGGTGCCACAAGGAAGTGTTCTAGGTCCACTCCTGTTCTTAATATATATTAATGATTTCTATCTCAAAGTGGAATGTGAATTTATGAATGTTTGCAGATGATACATTACTTGCAGTTAGTGACTATAATTTACAAACAGCTATATCTAAGATTAATGTGGTGCTAAATAATGTCAGCATATATTTACAAACAAATAAACCTAACATTAATGTTAAAAAAACTAAGGCTATGGTCATTACATCTAGGTATAAATCCAATAGTGTTGATTTAGCATCTTGTAATATACTCATAAATAATTATAAAATTGAGATTGTTAGAGAAGTAAAGTATTTGGGATTAATAATTGATGATAATCTAAGTTTCAAGAATTATTTTAAGTATATTTATAAGAAAATATGTGGTAAAATATTTTTCTTCAACAGAATATGTAAACACTTATCCCTATGGTCTAGAATCTTAATTTATAAATCTATAATTCAACCCCATTTTGAGTATTGTGGAACCATGTTATATTTGCTTGATTCTAGTTGTAAGCAATCATTACAAAAATTGCAAAATAGAGCAATACGAATAATTTTAACATTAACAGCATGTTATATATACTAAATTGGTTACCAATTGAGCAACAACTATATTTCAAAAGTATAGTCTCTGTCATCATCATCATTAGGTCTTCAGTCCTAGAACTGGTTAGACGCGTACCATCATTGTTCCCTATTCTGAACTAACCTACAGATTTCCCTGAAATATGCACAGTTTGCATCTATAACTGTCTGATCTAGGTCTACATCTACCTCTTTTTTCCTATTTCTGCTTGTAATATATCACATACTATTCCCCAAAAATGCCTTAGAACGTATTCCGCCCCACTATTTCTCTTTTTCCCCAGATAACCTTGTTCCCCTACTATTTCTGTAACTTATTTGTTATTATCTCTGTCTGTCCTCATACATCTGAAGCACATCATTTCAAAAGGCTGCTACCGTTTTTCTGTCTGCGTTTCAGACTTCCCGTATTTCATAGGCATACTGTGCTGTGCTCCACACATATGCTTTCAACAATTTTCTTCTTATTCTATGTTTGTTGTCTTTCCTCATAGGCGATGTTCTTTCTTGTTAGATGCAGTTCGATCGCTTTCTATTGTTTTACAGTTATATGCCCTATTTCTCCGACCCTCAATGGTTGTGAAGGGAGGTAAGCAGTCTGTGGCTGCCAAGTTCCCCCAACACTTAACCATTTGGCGATTTAATATATTTTCCAATTTATCTTTTCGCACAGTCAACATTAGTTGCAGGTATTTTGCAGCCATTAGGTTTTCCGTCTCAAAACTGGTTGGACACGTACCTGCACTTATTTATATTCTGAGCTAGCCTACTTAGTTCCCTGAAATTCTCACACAGCATGTGTATTCAGGTTAATCTTCTTTGGGAATTAAACCCTCATAGTTTTAAAATCAACTTTATTTAAGTTTCGATCCATGACCTAGGATCGTTGTCAAAATAATAATAAAAACTTCAGGTTTGACATTTATGACATAAATTGAAGGTGACTTTGATTTATTGATGTTTGAAATATTTGGTTTGAGTACACTAAGCAAAAATTTTTAAAGTTTAAAAGAATGATTGCCTTCAATTTGTGTTGCGACCTGGGATCGGCTTTCTTTAGGTAGCCAATACGCTTAACGTGAAATCAGCTGATTAATTTTTATTGGTGAATTTCATATAAATTCAATAACTTGGAATTGGAAAACATTTTTTAACATGTTTCTATTTATACAATTGAGAGGATGGTTATTAAGGAAGTGTGCGATTGCATTATTGAAGGGCTTAAGTAGTCGTTTTTTTTTTATATTTATTTTGAGGGGGAAAATTCATTATGATTTAAGTTACCTCTTTGGTAGATTTTAACATGGTTCTGAGGCGACTCTATGGCGAGTTTACACTTGTCAGATACCAATGTTGTTCTATGAAGATTGTATATGGATCTGAGGCGACCCTATGGCGGGTTTACATTTGTCAGATACCAATACTGTTCAACGGAGATTGTATATGGTTTAGAGGTAACCTTATTGTGGATTTATACTTGTCAGATACCAATGCTGTTTCACAGGGGTTGTTAATATGCTTATTTTTATGTAATTAGTTATTTTATGTATAAATAGAAATCATGTATGTAGGCTGTATTTCATGTTAATATTGCAAGGAAAACCCAGGAAAAACTTGCAATGCTACCTAGATATTGTGGGCATTTGATTTTCATTTGTTATTCCTTTTGTTATTTCTTTTAGTAATGGAATCCATTGTTTACTGAAAGTCACGGATTCGTTTGCAACTCAGTTATTTTTATGTAGGGTTATATAAGCAGCTACTTTGATTTTGCGTTTTTGGCGGTTTTCTTCGTTTTTCTTCTTTTCAGGGAGTATGTGTATTCAGCTCGTTCCTTTCTATTGTTTTCTAATTTTATACCCTATTTTACCGAGATTCAGTGAAGGAGGTTAAGCAACCTGTGGCTACCAAGATCCCCCAACACTTAGACATTTGCCGAAATAATGGTTTTCCAGTAAATCCTATCACACACTTAACATTATTCGAGAATATTGCCCAACCAATTCTTGTAGTTACTTATAATAATCATCATGTTTAAGCACAGTTATCTTTTCGTCATTAGTTTATCCATCTTGGGATTAGTTGGATGCGTACCTCCATTGATTTCTATTCTGGGCTAGCCTACACATCTCCCTGAAACCCCTACAGCCTACATCTTTTACTATCTGTGTGCAGTAGTCTAATCTAGGTCTGCCTCTTCTTCTCTTTTTTCCTATCTCTGCTTCTAATATATTCTGCACTATTCCCTCATGCCGTAGTATGTGGCCTATCATCCTATCTCTCCTATTTTTACCGTTTTCCACATATTTCTTTCTTCCCCTACCATTTTAGTACCTCTTCGTTCTTAACTTTGTCTGTCCATGATATCTTCATCATACGCCTGTAACACCACATTTCAAAGGCTTCTACCTTTTCTTGTCCGCTTCTCCTACTGTCCAGGCTTCACAGCCGTACAGTGCTGTGCTCCACACATATGTTTTAAGCAATCTTTTCCTTGTTTCTATGTTTGTGGTCTTTGAGCACAGTAGTTGCTTTTCTTGTTAAATGTAGCACGCCCTTGTGCTAATCTTTGTTTTATATCTTTTGTGCTTTTCCCATCTTGCGTTATTTGGCTTCCTAGGTAGCAGAAATCCTTAACCTCTTGTAAGTTCGTGTTAAATACTTGTATTCTTGTTTTGATTTATTTTCCCCACCTTTGCAAACTAGAACTTTAGTTTTAGTTTTGTTAATTTTCATACCGTATCTCTCTGTTAGAACCGTTTCCATTTCATTAAGAGCAGCTTCTAACTCTTCCTTGCTAGACGCTAATACCGCTATATCATCTGCAAATCTAAGCATATCAATTTTTGTCCCTGCATAGTAATTCCAAATGTCTTCCTGCATTTGACAGTATTCATTGCATCTTCTATGTACAAGTTAAAATCAATGGGGATAGGGCACATCCCTGTCTCACCCCTTTCCTAATGTTTACTTCTCTACATTCCTGCTCTAATTCTATTACTGCTGTTTGCTCTTTGTATAAGCTATGTACTATTCGTCTATCCTATAACTCATTCCAATCTTTTGAGTATTTCAAACATTTTTTCCAATTTACATTGTCGAATGCTTTTTCCAGATCTACAAACTCTATATACATGCTTTCCCCTTTTTCTATTGTTTTCTCCATTATCAGTCTCAGAGCTAAAATAGCCTCCCGTGTTCCCCTGTTTCGCCTAAACCCAAATTGGTCTTCTCCTAGTATTTCTTCAGCTCGTTTTTCCATCCGTCTTTGCACAATTCTAGTTAATATTTTTGACACGTGTGCTGTCAAACTTATTGTTCGAAAATTTTCACACCTATCCGTGCCTTTCTTTTTTGGTATAGTTACTATGATGCTACGTTTGAAATCTTTGGGTATCTCGCCTGTCTCATACATATAGCTTACAAGTTGGAAGAGACGTTCTGTTACTGCTTGTCCAGCGGCTTTTAGAGTTTCTGCTTGCACCTTATCTGTACCCGGCGCCTTACCATTTTTCAGACTCTTTAATGCTAATTCAAACTCATCTCGAAGTATAGGATATCCCAAGTCATCATTTTCAAGGTCTGATTGCTGTTCTAATGCAGTTAGTTCCTCTCCTGCATATAAATTCCCTATATATTCTTGCCATCTACTCACTTTCTCTACGTTTTCTGTAATGACGTTTCCTTGTGTGTCCCTTATATTTTTGCTATACGGTTTTATATCCCTAAAATTCATTCTAATTAATTTGTATGCCTCGTCTGTCTTTTCTATTTCCATCTTAGTTTGTACTTCTTTGCACTTTTCATCAATCCATTGTTCTTTAGCTTTCCTGCATTTTCGAATAATTTCCCATTTTATGGCTTTGTATCTCTGTTTTCCTGTTTCGTCTGATTTATTTTTGTATTTTCGTCTTTCTTCTATTAAATTCACGATATCCTTTGTTATCCATGGTTTCTTATTTTCTTTTTGTGTATACCCCAAAATATCTCTGGCCGCCATGTCTAGGCTGGATTTAATGTTATTCCATTCTGTTTCTACTTCCTTAGTTTCAGATATTTTCCCGATTGCTGAATGATTCAGCAATTCATTTGACTTTTTTTCGAATCTTACTTGAATATCTTTATCTTTTAGTTTCTCTAAGTCCAAGTGCCTTTTCCCGTTCCTTTTTTTCAGATTTTTAAATTTAAGTGCGGCCTTCATAATTACGATGTTGTGGTCAGTATCTATATCTGCTTCTGGGTATCTTCTACAGTCTTTTACTTAATTCCTAAACCGTTGTCTAACAAGAATGTAATCTATTTGATATCGTCCTATATCTCCTGGCATCTTCCACGTGTATCGTCTTCTAGCATGATGTTGAAATAATGTGTTTGTGATGATTAAATTGTTCTTGTCGCAAAATTCTACCAGCCTATTTCCCCTGTCGTTTCTCGTGCCTAAACCAAATAAACCTACTACCGCTCCTTCCCTACCCTCACCTACCACAGCATTAAAATCCCCCGTAATTATTAAATTTTCATGTCCTTTTACGTATCTTAATAGGTCTTCTATATCTTTGTAGATGGCTTCTACCTCTTCGTCACTGTAGCTAGAGGTGGGCATGTATACTTGTATTATTACTGTTATTACCGGTTTAGATTCTAATCTAACCATGAGTACTCTTTCGTTCTTTTGTAAGTAATTTTCTACACAGTATCCTATCTTTTTCCGCATAACTAACCCCACACCCAAATTTCCGTCCTCTGCTCCTGTATGAATTACCCTGAAGTCACCACTCCAAAAATCCCCCGCCTCTGGCCACCGAACTTTGCTGATCCCTACTATGTCTAGTGATAACCTATTCATTTCGATTTTTAGGTTCTCTAGCTTACCTACTTGCTTCATACTTCTAACATTCCACGCTCCTACTCGCAGAATGTTCCCGACTCTTATTTTTAACTTTCCGATCGCATCCTCCGAAGCAGTCCCCTCCCGGAGATCCGAATGGGGGACTATTTTAACTCCGGAATCTTTTACCCCAGAGAATGCCATCATTTTATTATAATTTAGGTACGCTGTGTACTTGGGAGGTTAATGTGGTGGTTTCCCGTTGCCTTCCACATCGCGGTAGTGTGTCTTATACTGTCATACCGACCCCTATGGTCTCTGCCAATCTAAGTACCGAAAGAGCCGCTGCCCTCTTTCGGGGACCTGTCTTAGTCTGGTTCCTCACTAACGACCCTACTACTTTGGTTGGACCTTTGACATTATATTTATTTTCCAAACTGGTTTTTATAATTTCTGAAAGGTATTTAGATAAATTTTCTGTTGGAGAATTGTTGGATGATACAATTGTATCATATCATGGAAAATAAATATAATGTCAAAGATTCATTTGATTTCTCTGAATTTATAAACAACTTTCAATTACCTGAAAATTATGTATTAATTAGTTTAGATGTAGTTTCATTATTCACAAACATACCTAAAAACTTAGTAAAACAAAATTTATCACTTATTTGGAATAAAATAGAATTGAACTGCAAGATTAGCGAAAAACTTTTTTTAGATATAATAGATTTTATTTTTGAAAGTAGTTATTTTAGTTTTAATAATAAATTTTTTCAGCAAATATTTGGATGCCCTATGGGTTCAAACATCAGTCCGATACTTGCTGATCTAATTATGAATACTCTATTAGACAATGTCATAGCTAATTTACCTTTTCCTTTACCTTTTCTTAAAAAATTTGTCGATGACACCATAACAGCAGTTCCTGAAGATAAAATAAACGAAACTTTATACATATTTAATAATTATAATCCTCATATACAATTTACGGTTGAAAAAGAATGTAATAGAGCAGTTCCATTTCTTGACACGTTACTAATAAGAAACAATGAGAACAAAAATCAACAAATTCAGAGAGATATTTGAATTTTTATTCCTACCATCCACTATCAACAAAAATAAATATAATATTAGGGTTAAAAGAAAGAATAAAAAGAATTTCTCATCCATCTTTGTACCCAAAAAACATAAAAATCCTTACTAATATATTAAGAACTAACAGTTATCCACTCCATTTAATAAAAAAATTACTAACCGAACAATTTAATCCTAACACAAACAAATTAGATGACAGTAATCAAAACAGTACCAATCAATTATTCACTTACAAAACAATATCATATATTCAACATTTAACACCAAAATTAATAAAAGTTTTTAAAAATGAAAAAATAAAGTTTGCTAAACGAAACGTACTAACATTACAAAATATTTACAATAAACAAGAAAACTGATATTAGTAACTTAAGTTCCATATACACATATTTATTAAATTTTGAACAAAATTAATGACAAAAATTAAACTAAACAAACACACACACACATACACACACACGCACACACTGTACACTCACATCATATAATATACATGAACACTCACACATACTTATGCACTTGATACTCTATCATCAAACAAATTAGTTATCTTATATCCTATGAAACAAAAAATTTTTTTACATCAAAATTTATGACATCAAATTGATGTATATACAAGTTTAATGTTTACAATTTATATTTAAAAACGTTTAATTTTGTTAGTTTTACAAGTTTTTCCAAGATTTTTATAATGTTTGTTATGCTAGTTTTCAATTAATCTCAAGTTTGTAAGTTTTTAATCTATGTACCACATTTATAATCTAGCGTTTAAAAATTTTTAGATAGCCTGTGATCAAGAATTTAAATAAATTCGAAAATTTAGGCCATAAAAGAGTTTTCAACTTAATCCAGAGACCTCAAACCCACAAATCAATTTTAAATTACAAATATTTAGGTCGTAATTATTTTCACTTTATATATATATCTATATATATATATATATATATATATATATATATATATATATATATATATAATATAATACATGTTTAGAATCCAACGTATTACTAATTGGTAAATTACTTTAACCTCTGTCTTTAACGTATTTTACTATCATGAATTTTTTATTCAGTTTAGTTTTGAAGCCCTACAAAATATAAGAACAAAATACTTGTAGGGTCTTAATGAATCATTTACAATAAATTAGTACGAATTTTTTTTTAGTTCAAGTTTCTCTTCTATAAACATAGATTAATTTCAGACAGTTTATAAATATTGACTTATTTATAGCTATGAACACATGTATAATAATGCATTAATGTGCCTAATAAAGTACCTATTCGAACTGCACCTTAATATTTATATTTACTTTACCACCAATCACCATCCAACGTTACCTATAATAATTAACAATGTCATATTTATTATCACACTAAAACAATGGAGCGCAAGGGGGTCCAAAAATGATCAGAACTGGGACCCACGACTGCTCTCGCCGGTCCTGTTTTTGGATTACTGCTTTGAACATGAAAATTCTCTATTGTGCTTGACTAGTTTAGCTGTGATCTAGTATCATTAAATTGTTCTTTGCAGGATAATGGATTAAAAGAAATGCATTCCCATAACTTCGTTAACATTGCAAGACAAAAGATTACACAAAATCCCAAAAGTGCCAATTACCAAAAACAATTTCCTAAAATCACTATACATAGGTCACCTTTAACTAATCACGACACACAATAGCGGATGACTATTCATTAACAGAATAGCACTAAGGTGTCAGTAATGCCTGTAACGCATTGCTACTGTTGGGATATTGAAATTAAAGAGGGCGAAAATTCACAACCAGTTATTAACTACAATTGTTAATCAAATATTTATTACGTTTAGTTTTGGAAAATCTAACCGGTAATCCACAGAAAGACTCGGTGAAGTATTCCGTTAAAAACTCTGTTTTAATAAATTACCAAAAACCTCGATTGTACTAACAAGAATGACTGCCGACTAACTTAGTGGGATGGCTGGTATAAGGGTTTGATGTGTGTCTCAGAATGCTGTCGTGTGTTAAATACGTTTTAATCGCAAGCATCTTAAACGTTACCTAATCTCGAAATACGGGCATTTCTAATGAAAAACCCCAGAAAAATAATAAGAGAATGCCAACGAAACCTAGGTAAAGAAAATGATTCTACCCCAAAATTTACATGAGAAATAATGGAGTATACTAATGTTCGAACCAACTTTAAACAAACATTAACAATGAGCACACCAATATACATATTTAAAAACTGCTAGTTTAGAGGAAGGTATCCAAAATCAAATGTTGAATTACCTTATTATTAATCACGCCTCTAGGTAAATGCAGTATATGTAATTACAACAAAGCTGGAACTATTACCTTCACATTAATATGGAAAACACCAATCTAGGACGGTTACACAATTATGTTTTCATTACAAGTACATATAAATATCATTAAACAAAAAACAATGAAATACATGACAATTTACTTAGCTTAATGCAGAAGTGTTTGGCGAACAAAATTGTTTTCAATTTCTTAAACTCACAACAACAACTGACTATGGGAATGTCTATAAACTTCATACAATTAATTAAAAATGTTCATTCGTTTACAGTTACTGAGGTTATAGTTTCAGAAGTTTACTCATAAATATCTGAAGAGTAATTTTGACTGCAGATAGCTTGGAAACAACTAACTGCCATTGCCTCCAAGACTCAGTTTTTTAACCAGATTTTACTGCGACTTCAAAAACAAAACTAGATGTTCTTAGCTATCGTGCTTCTGTTCAACATGAAGTTGCCGATTTAATGGGCACCAATGTGTTCCTAAAATTAAAAGTAACAAACTTGTTAGGGTATTATCTAAACATCATTGACTAATTACTTTAATCAGTTCAATACCTTTTAATTCAAGCGTTAATTGATGCTACATGTTATTTCTGTTGATGGTAATATTGAGGTGCTCGACCAAGGAGCTTTCCTCCATAAAACAATTCGCGGGTTGTCTTTAATAGAATTCGGACAAATGAATTAAGGCTGCAAATCAAAATTACCTGGGTCGGTTTTCTTTTTTATATCAACATAATTTTGCGTGTGAATAGACGTTGAGATTATAAACTCCAATGTTATACATTATTGGTCAAAACAAATGAATCATAAAACCTTAAAATCTGCCATAATGAGTTTGACAGTCTTTGATTTTGAACAATGTAAGATTAATCATCCCTTACAACAAGAATGCATGTAACTAAAAATTATATTTTTTATAGAAAATAACCTATTGCTATTGGCGGGATTACCAAAACGAAAACTATTAAAATTAAATATGATTATAAACGTTTCAAAGAAATGTCACAAATTATCTTGTTGAGTCGGAAAATAACATGCAGAGGCGGATCCGTTTTGGTGATAATAGTGGAGCATCAAAAGCAAATATGAGTACACAATATTAAAAGTGAAGCTAGTGTTACCCATAAAATAGCAAGATATGTAAAAACGAATGAACCAATTATGGAAACTAGAATTCTGGCAATGTGCGAAGTCACTGGTTGTTTTCTGCACGAAACCAGTTTTATTACATTGTATATGCTTGACCAGTCGTAGAACTGATACGTAGGAATATTTGTTCATGAATGATAAACATTGAATGTGAACAAACAATAAAATAATAAACAACAGAAAATAAAGCTGTCCCGAAAGACACGTACCTCCATTGCTTTCTATTCTAAGCTAACTTTCACATTTCCCTGGTACTCTCACAGTCTACTATATCACTATCTGTGTGCAAGTGTCTCATTTCTACCTCTCCTTTTTTCCTTTTTGTTTCTATTATATTTTGCACTATTTCCTAATGCCTTAGGTCATGCCCTATCATGTTCTCTCCTACTTTTTACTGTTTTTCTCATATTTTGTTCTTTCTCTAGAATCTCTTTGTTCTTAACTTTGTCTGTCCTTATTATGTTCATCATATGTCTGTAGCACGACATTCCAAAATCTTCTATCTTTTTCCTGTCCGTTTCTTTTTCTGTCTACGTTTCACAACCATTCAGTGCTGTTTTCGAACATAACCGCTGCTTTTTCTAGTTAAGTGCAGCACGGTTTTGTGCTTATGTTTTTTATATCTTTGTATCTTTACCCTCATACGTTATTTGGCCTCCTACGTAGCAGAAATCCTTAACCTCCTGTAAATTTACGTTTCCTATTTTTGATTTTGGTTTTGACTTATTTTCTCATCCTTTGCATACTAGTAGTTTACTTTTATATTTGTGGATTTTCATACTGTGCCTCTGCACTAATACTGTTTTCATTTCATTAATAGCTGCTTCTAAGTCTTCTTTGCTAAATGCTAATACCACTGTCATCTGTAAATCTAAGTATGGCAATGCTTATTAATTCCAATTGCCTTCCTGCATTTGAGAATATTCATTGCATCTTCAATATACAAGTTAAAAATTGATGGAGATAGCGCACATCTGTTTCACCTCTTTCCTAATATTTACTTCTCTGCTTTCCTGCTCTGTTTGCTCTTTGTATAAGCTAGGTACTATCCGTCTATCTATATAACTCATTCCAATTTGTATAATATTTTAATTTTATGTTATTGAATGCTTCTTCCAGATTCACAAACTCTATATACGCGCTTTCTCTTTTTTCTAT
Source organism: Platerodrilus igneus (assembly GCA_036346225.1). Taxonomy (NCBI): domain Eukaryota; kingdom Metazoa; phylum Arthropoda; class Insecta; order Coleoptera; family Lycidae; genus Platerodrilus; species Platerodrilus igneus. Next base: position 25,863 of record JARFIW010000890.1, on the reverse strand, counting down.
TGTTTTCCATTAATATACCTTATTATACCCATATTCAATGGAAAATGGAAGGGCGTAAGGAATCTGACGGCTACCAAATTACCCCACTACTTAAACATTTTCCGAATCATTAGTTTTCCAATTACTCCATTCACACACTCAGCACCTGTAGTTGTTTACGATAACCATCGGTATTCAATACAATTACTTTTTTCAATATTAGGCTTTCCGTTCTGGAACTAGTTGGATGCGTACCTCCATTGATTTCTATTTTGAGATAACCTACACATTTACCTGAAATTACTACAGCTTACATCTTTTACCAACCGTGTGCAATAGTCTAATCTAGGTCTACATCAACCCCTCTTTTTTCCCTTCTCTGTTTCTAATATATTCCACACTATTCCCTTATGCCTTAGTATGTGTCCTATTATCCTATCTCTCCTACTTTTTACTGTTTTCCACATATTTCTTTCTTCCCTTACCATTTCTAGTATCTCTTTGTTCTTAACTTTGTCCATGATGTCTTCATCATATGTCTGTAGAACCATTTCAAAGGTTTCTATTTTCTCCTGTCCGCTTCTCCAACTGTCCACGTTTCACAGCCACACAGTGCTGTACTTCACACATACGCTTTCAGCAATCTTTTCGTTGATTCTGTGTATTGTTGTCTTGGAACAAGGTAATTGTTTTTCTTGTTAGGTACAACACAGTCTTGTGCTACTCTTTATTATATATCCTTTGCACTTTTACTATCTTGCGTTATTTGACTTCCTAGGTAGCAGAAATTCTAATCTCTTGTAAGTTCTCTTTCTTATTTGTATTCTGGTTTTTACTTATTTTCCCCTGCTTTACATACTATTACTTTTGTTAGTGCTGTTTCCATTTCATTAAGAGTTGATTCTAACTCTTCCTTGCTAGATGCTAACACCGCTACATCATCTGAAAATCTAAGCATATCAATCGTTTGTTCCTGCATACTAATTCCAAATGTCTTTCTGCATTTGACAGTATTCATTGCCACTTTGGTATAGAAGTTAAAAATTAATGAGGATATTGCACATCCCTGCCTCACCTCTTTCATAATATTGACTTCCAACGTTCTTGCTCTATTTCAACTTGCTACATACAATGACGTAGCCAGAAGAAAACATAAATATACCAGACTAACTACCAATGCTGAGGGTGGTGGGGTTCCTAGCAACACAAAAGTAATACATCGCCAACGATTTTCTATTTACAAAAAAACGCACAATTATAGAAATTTCTAACGAAACAGCAAAACAAAAATTAAATAAGGTTACTATGTAATAAAGCAATTGTACTCTATGGACAAATTCACTAATTGTTCCACGAAGTGCGCAATTCGTAGCTAACAGACAATAAATCTAATCATTAACAACAAAATAACGCTGATACTTTCATATAAGCGGATGGTTAATTAAAAGCAAACATTAAATTTAGAAACCTTTCTCGTAAGGGTTTTACCATAGAAACATTGGCTACAAATCTAAATCAGCAACACCAAAAATTATAGTAACGCTGATACTTTCGTATAAGCGGATGGTTAATTAAAAGCAAACATTAAATTTAAGAACTTTTCCAGTAAGGATTTGACCAGAACAAACATTAGCGTATCTACTTTCAAATTGGGTTTAGCAATAGTAGCGTACATAATTTCAAATTGGGTTTATCCCAGCGTATGATTGAAAGAGAAAACCAGTCACATACCTGTGTCGGGATACTTATCTGGTCAACCCTCGGAAGCGGATTGACACAGCATCGAAGCGGTAGTCGGCAACAATCATGTTACTACCATAATTGTAACGCTGGTCCATATGCCCAAGCAGTTGATCTACATCAAAGAATAATCGGGCTTACGGAACAAGCAAATTAGCCTCCAGCTAAGAGTTAAAAAAGGAAAATTTTACTAATATTAACGACTCAGGAGCGCTTACCGATACACAAAAAAGATCTACACATTTGATAGAGAAACGTGCATCGTTCTTGAAGTAACAGAACGAGTAGTTTTTACAAGTGCATTGACGTACAAGCTGCAGAATCAAATGTGAAAATAAGTTCAAAATAACACGAACTCTCAAAGCAAACATCCTAGCTTATCGAAGCGCGGTAACTGAAAAACCCGGCTTATATTGGATAGTGCGCGAGCATTATTTCAACAAGTCGTTATTTTGGCACCACCGAGAAAACCCATTATACGCGGTCGTAATGTTTAACAAATTGAAGGCTACCTAAAAACAGGATACGAACCATTCAATTGTAGCATAAACTACTTGTTGCTTTGAAATAACTAAGTTCAACATGAAAATTTGTAGAAAGCGTATTTATTATTGTAAACAGGATGTTATTGAAGAATTTAAGAGATTACGAGATAACTAAAACAAGGCATTTAATTTATAGTATAAATTTTCGTTGTAAAAGTAAAAGGGGTTTGCATTAAGGAATTTATAGACAGCGTATTTATTATTAATTATGAATTAACGATTTTATTGAACAGTAGACATGGGATTTAGACGAACGGATAATGAATTAGCAACGGACAGGGTTATTTTAAGTTTACTAAATTAATTTTCGCTTTTAACGCCAAAGGGGTTTTTTGAGTTGAAAATTAGTGTAATTAACTTATGCGGAAAATAAACGTAACAAACTACAGCTGTTCGCTTTTTGTATAAGCTATGTATATCCGTCTACTCTAATAACTCATGCCAATCCTTTCGAACATTTCCAATATAGTTTCCATTTTACATTGTTGAATGATTTTTCCTTCTCATTTTTCTGTTGTTTTCTCCATTAACACCTTTAAAGCTAAAATGGCTTCCCGTGTTTCCCTTTTTCGCTTTAACCAAAATTGGTTTTCTTTTAATATTTCTTTGGTCTATTTTTCCATCCGTCGTTGTACAATTCTAGTTAACGTTTTTGACACGTGTGTTGTCAATCCTATTGTTTGAAAATTTTTATATCTATCTGCACCCCTTATTTTTTGCACAGTGACTATTATAGCTTTACGTTTAGAGTCTTAGGGTATCTCGCGTATTTGTTACATATAGTTAGAAGAGACGATGTGCTACTGCTTGTCCAGCGTCGTTTGGAGTTTCTGCTTGTACCTTATCTATATTCGGTGGCTTATTATTTTTCAAACTCACTCTTTGACGTTAGTTCAAACTCATTTCTAAGTATAGGATAGCCCAAGTCATCATTTTTAATGTCTGATTTCTGTTCTAGTGCTTTTACGAGGGTTGCCTTTTAAGTTATGTATATAAAGCTGGAATGAAACAGTAGATAGCTTTTAAAGACTCTATTGTTTTTTGAATCACTCTCCACGAAGATTAATGCACTTTTATGTGACCCAACCAACTCTGGAAGCAGTTATTCTACTCGTTCATTGGTATAGTTAAAAGTGCATCTTACAAGGTATCGATTGCTTCTGCTGACGACTGGAATTTTGGCTACGCAGTCCGTCCTTAATTCTCGGAAAGGTATAGAAATCGTTGAGACTTGGGTCTGGATTGTACGGAGGATGGTCTAACAGTTCGACGTTTTGTTGCGTTAAAAATTCAATTGTCTTGTGAGCTGTGAGCGAACTTGCATTGTTTTGGTGAACGATGATTTGCCGTTTGGGGTTGGTTTTTCGAAGCTCCGCGTTGACTTGCACCAGTAACAGTTTTTTGATTTTGTAGAGGAATTTTTACTACATGACCTGCTTTTGAGACAAATGTTGCGACATCTTTTTGAAGACAGTTTGAAAATGAATGACTTTTCGGTTTTTCTTTATCTTGGAACACCCAAACAGAGGTTCTGATGTTTATTTTCTGGCTCGTATGAGTAAATTCATCACTCACGATGTTGTACAAGTTTTTAAAGTTTACGGCGTTGAAGTGGTTTAGAGTTTTTTGAAACTAATTCACCCTAGCTGCTTTCTATTCTTCGGCCAACAGATGCGGTATCCTAGGAAAAACTAATTTTTACACATCTCTTCATGCAACATTTTTTGAATTGAAGTTTCTGAAATTCCCAATGATGCCTCAATTTCACGTTATGTAACATGTCGATTTTTGTTAATGAGCTTGTGCACAGCATTGACGTTCTCTTGAGTGACTGCCGTTTTTGTTGCACCTGCCCTTGGATCGCCGCTAAGACTAATCCGCCCACGTTTGAATTCTCTATACCTACGAAAAATTTTTGACTGATGTGGTGCTTTACTGTCAAAAACAGAAACCAACTCGACGAGGCATTCTTGTTGAGAAAATTATCTACGAATACTATAAAAAATTATTGCGGGAAAATTTTCAAGGTTAATTTCCGTTTTTCTATTAACTTGTTAACTTTGACAGTTCGTTGTAATTACAACACTACGTGTATTGCACTGAAACTTTTGAATTTAGGTTAAATAAAAATTGAGGTTAATTTTTAGTACTAAAATTTGGTTAGTGGCGTTCCCTATGTTTCAGTATGCAAAGCGTAAGCCATGTTCCTTCTAGTTACGCTCCAGCTTATAAATTTCATGTATATATCTTTCCGATGTTTTCATTTCCTGTTTTCCTGCTTCGTCTGGTCTGTTTTTGTATTTTCACCTTTCTTCTGTTAAATGTAGAATATCCTTTGTTACCTACCCATGGTTCCTAATTTTCTTCTTGTTTATGTCCCAGAGTCTCTGGCCGCATGTGCAAGATCGTCAGTAGTTCAAATCTTAGTGTTTATGTATACTATTCCCTCATAAAACATCCACTGTGATCTTATCTTTTTTAAAAATAATAAATCCCATGCATGTAAAATGTAAGATTTATTTTCTATACATAATATTTTCGAATTAACTGTAAAAGGTTAGTCTGGAATAGTCGCAAGTGTGGTTCTTAGAAACCAAGTTTAGCCTCGCTATATCTAACAAACATCCTAAAAATAAAATTATTTACAGAACAAAATTGTTGTAACTTGTCTCACATCCAACGGTTTAAAATGCACCAATAGCGAGTGTTGATGTTCTCCTTCGTCAATTTATTGTGCAGCGCTTAGGGCAGTTGTCATCGTGTTATCGCAGAGAATGTATGTTTCAGACATCACTATCTGCAGCTTCATCAGCTGACTGGTGTATCGCCATCTGACTTTATATAGGTTGTTACGTTCAAAATCCTGCAAGTAATTTTTTGCATTCATTTTAAAACACCCTAAAATTGCTCAACAAGCTCGATCTCCTGCCGTTTGAAATTAGTGTTATTTTATAAAATTTCTCAAATAATTACTCGATAAAATTTTGCCTTATAAAATCAAACAGCTGCTTAGGAAACGTTACAAAGTATGTTACGTTTATTTTGAACATCCCGTACATTGTTACCGGTTAATAATCAATACGCGGTCCAATAATTTTCAACTCAAATCCCTTTTGCTTTAAAAACGACAAGTTTAGGCTACAATTAAATAGTTTACATCCTATATATTTTATTTTTCTGCAATAAATATGCTTTCGAATAATTCCTCAATTTAAATCTATTTGCTTTGAAACGTAAAGTTTATAATGCTATAATTAAATAAGTCAATATTCTGCTAGGTATCCGTGAGCGCGTTATACTTTCCGATAAGGTATAATTTTGTTCTAGTGGGTTTCCCACCTAAAGATTTGTCGACGGAATATATCCTACTATTCTCCGGTAAAACCGTGTTCTCTAGTTTGAATCGCGTTTCGATAACACGGATGTTTGGATTTCGAATTGGTGTCATTTAAATTCATTCTGAATTTGATTCTGCAGCCCGTGCGAGGAAATATGTTCTACATTACTCGTTCTATCACTTTAAAAGCAATGCACGTTTATTGTTGTTCTGCCAATTAGAGATGTCTTGCGTGTATCGGTGAGTGTTCCCGCTCTTACCCCATCTAATCAGATTCTATTTTTAGCTTTTTTTTGCTGGAGATCAAAGGCGTACTTTCTGGGTGTAGCCCACTTGTTCGTTGCCGTGGACCAGTTACTGTAGTTATGATGGTAACTACTTTGTTATGCTGACTTCCTCCCCTGGCGGTTGGCAAGTTAAGTATCCTGACGCAGACAGGTATGTGCCTTATGTTCTGCTATGCATGTCAAGGATTTTTATTTATCAACGGTGGATGGTGTAAAATCAGTCCACCATACTTGTTGAACAGCTGGTTGCGCTGGTGCTTCTGGGTATACGTCGCTAATTCTTGCTACAACGTGGGCTGTATTTAATGCTTAAGTTTAACACCTGTACTAGATGGGAAACCTAAATTTATCTTTAATACTTCAAAATTTAACATACTTGCTAAGGAGTAAATTTACATTTAATACGTAAATTTACATTTAATACTTCAAAATTTAACCTACTTGCTAGGGAGTAAATTTACATTTAATACCTAAATTTAACATACTTGCGATTGAAAAATTTTAACCATTAATTTTTCTTTCTCTATTGAGTTTTATTACCTGTTAACCGCGACATGCGCACTTCGCGGATCCACTATCTAATTTGTCCGTATAATATAATTGTTGGCGTTGAAATGATAACGCTTATTTTATTGCGTTCTCTTGTTTGTACCGAATTATGTATTTAATTTTTTTTATTTGTTGATAGGTAATCGTGGGCAATGTACTTTTTTTTTTTGGTATGTCGGCGAATCCCCCCACTCTCTGCGGTTGGTAGTTAGCCTGGTGTTTACGTTGCTTCCGGCTACGTCTAGGTACGTAGGAAAGCCAAATTAATGAAGCGTGCAATACTAAACAACGAGAAAAAAAGAGACCCAAACAAACCAAAAAAAATTCGTTTAAAACTAAAAGAAAATTCGTTACGAAAACAACAACAAAGAAAAAAAAGAGAAAGAAAAAAACCCAAAATAGCAAACAAGACCGACCACAAAAGATTTCGGATAGAAAATAAAACAAAAACATACACCAAATAAAATTCCGGCTCGAAGGGCCAGTAATAGAAATAATAGAACTCCAAACAAAAAAAAACCCAAAAACAAAAAAAATTAACCTGGAACATCAACGGAAGCGAACCAAGAGCAAGAACAGAAAAATAAAGAAAAGAGGAAAAAGGGAAGATGGGTAACAAACAATCAAAGAGGACTACGGTGGAACGGCCTCAGCTTGCGAAGTCGTCAACGGACGGATGTTTCGCAAGAGAGAAACAGAAAAGGTTATCAACCTCAAAAGAAGAAACGGAACGAGGAAGAAAATCAACAGTGCCAACCAACACAGGACCCAAGGTCAAGCCTCAAGTAAGCAAAGGGACAACAAGGGAGAACGAGAGGAAGAAAGGAGGAATGCTGGTAAAAGGAAACGATGTAATACAAACTGTGGTACCCAAGAATCGAAAAAAAACAGAAGAAAAGGAATGCTGACTAGTCCTAAAGTCGACTAAGTCGTGATTTCCGAAGAAAGAAAAACGGACTAGAAACACCTACCACAGGAGCGGGTGGACGAAACACAATCGGTATAGGGACCGACAGCAAAGAAGACCAACAAAAGGATAGCGAAAGGAAAGTGGAACGAAAGCAACGAGAAAAAAGAAAAAACCAAAAAGAATAACACCAACGCCAAGTATAAAACAAAAAACCTAAGAATCGCACAAAAGAAAATAGAACAGAATCCCAGTGTAGTTATGTATGAGTATATGTGTGCGTGTGCATGCGTGTGTGTGTGTGTGTGTGTTGATGTATGAGTAGGTGAGTGTGTGTGTATGTGTTGTGCGTGTATAAAGTGTGCGTGTGTGTATGTGTTGGACCGCTGTAGTCGCCTCTTACGACAGGCAGGTCGTACCATGGGGCTATTCTATTCCCGAACCCACACGGGTGAAAGAAAAAGCAAGAAAACGAAAGAAAAACCCGTAAAACGGAGAAGTAAAACGAAATCGTAATGTCCAAAAATCATGTCCGAAGGTGAGCAAAGTTGTCATAATCTGGGGCGCGAAGACTAGGTATTGGGCTTATGCCGCCAGAAGGAAAACGGAGCGAGATCGGGGGCATTAGGATTGTCCGGATGGGCAGGTTTTAGATTTTTAACGTGCTAAATGTACGTGTGACCGGAAGGATCAGTAAGTTTGTAGGTCCAGGGAGAAACGACTTTAGAAATGGGAAAAGGACCAATGAATCTAGGAACAAGTTTGGCGTTAAAATGACGTGAAACGTCGGTCAGAGCGAAATTTTGGCGCCAAACAGAATCGCCTAGTTGATAAGAGACGGGGCGACGGCGGACATTATAGCGGCTGTGAATTTTTCGATAACCGGCAGAAAGTTTTTTGAGAATGTGGGAACGGATATTCTTAAAGTGGTCGGGATCTGGTGAAGGATGTTCGGAATCAGGAATGTACATGTCGTTTATTTCGGACAACTGTCCAAAATAATCGCCGAAAAGGATATGCTCATGACCAAATAGAGCAAAGAACGGGGTGCAGCCTATGATTTCATCTTTGGAGGTGTGGATTGCACAAGAAATTTTGGGAGGTTACATCCCAATAACGTTGGTCGTCACGCACATAGGAAGCAATCATAGTTTTGAGGACTCTGTTAACACGTTCAGCAGGATTGGCTTGGGGATGGTAGCGGGCGGTGAAAATGATTTTGGAGTGATAACGGGCACACAAGGAGGCAAGCTGATGGCTACGGAATTGAACACTGTTATCTGTGATAAGGTATTGCGGGACACCGAAAATAAGGAAGACTTGATCTTCGAGGACCTTGACGACGGATTGTGCACTGGCTGTACGTAAAGGGAAGAAAATAGAAAATAATCAGCTACCACAAGAATATAGGAGTGACCACGAGTGGAACGAGGAAGAGGACCTACTATGTCGCAGGAAAGGACTTGCTAGGAACAGGATGGTTTGGCTCTAGGAGCGAATAAAGCAGGAGGGGGTAACTGTTCACCTTTGTGTGCAGCACAAATCGGACAACGTCGGATGTAACGAGCGACGTCAGCTCTGAGACAGGGCCAGTAATATTTTTGAAGGAGACGAGCAGAAGTTTGGGTCATGCCACAATGACCGGAAGTAGGAGGATCGCGATGGTGAGTATCAGATTTTTACGCTGTTCAGAAGGTACGACGATTTTCCAATCGTCCAGAGAATCGGCAGCGATAGAAGTTTTGTGACGACGGAAAAGGACATTGTCCACCACGGACCAGGAAGTAAAACGTGCAACGGCGTTAGAAACTATTCGGAGCATGGCATTTTATCAGGGATCCTGAGTAGGAAGGGAGATTTTGAGAGAGGTAACTGTGGAAATAGAAACTGGTTCAATGACCGGAACAGAACGAGAAAGGGCATCAGGAACAACATGATCTTTGCCCTTACGATGAATAATGGCAGTTATATTGCTGGAGGCGGAGGGACCAACGGGCAAGCGACCGGAAGGACTTTGGAGTTTATTAAGCCAAAAGAGGGAGTGGTGATCAGTGATAACGTAAAAATGGGAACCCTCGACGTATGGACGAAACTTCTCAATCGATCACATCACCGCCAGATACTCCTTCTCAGTAACCGAGTATTTGCCCTCAGGCTTGGTGAGTGACCGACTGATATAGCTTACGACCTTCTTGCCGTCGGGATGAGGTTGGCTGACGATGGCACTCAAGCCGAAGTGAGAGGCGTCAATTTGGATGGTGAAGATTATGGTAAAGTCAGGACAGGAAAGGATGGGGACAGAAATTAGGTGTTGTTTAAGGGAAAGGTAGGTAGATTGACAATCGGGGGTCCAGGAGAAAGGGGTGTTTTTGCGGGTCAGGTTAGAAAGCGGAGCTGTGAGGGTGGCAAAATTCGGGATGAAACTACGGTACCAACTGGCCATGCCAATCAGTTGACAGATTGCGGTAACAGTGGCGGGAGGAGGGATCTTAAGGATTGCATACACTGTATCGGCGTCAACAAGGAGACCATCCCAGTTAACGATGTAACTAAGATAATGGAGCTCAGGAAGGCAGAAATGACACTTGTCTTGACGAAGAGTAAGGTCAGCATGTAAGAGACGAAAAAGGACTAGGTCAAGGATTCGGAGGTGTTTTTCGAATGTAAGAGTGGCAATGATGATATCATCGAGGTAGGCGAAGCAGAATGGTTCCAGGTCAGAACCTATGACCTGATCAATAAGACGTTGAAAGGTGGTAGGAGAATTATGGAGGCCAAAGGGCATACGACAGAATTGAAATAAACCTTGATGAGAGACGGTGAAGGCAGTGATGGGTTTGGATTCAGGGGACAGAGGGATTTGCCAATAGGCGGAACGGATATCTAGCGAGGAGAGATAACGAGCATCGCGGAGCCGGTCAAGGATGGTAGAAATGTACGGAAGAGAATATGCGTCTTTTTGGGTGACTTGGTTGACCTTCCGAAAATCAATGCAGAACCCGATAGGAATCGTCTCTCTTCTTAACTAGGACAATGGGGCTAGGCCATGGACTAGTAGAAGGTTCGACGACCTCTAAGCGAAACATTTCATCGAGTTCCAAATGGACAACCTCAAGGAGTGAAGGGGAAACGGGATAATAACGTTGTTTGATGGGCTCGGCTGACGTGCGGATGTGGTGTTGTTCTAAGGAAGTACAGCCGAGACATGGAGGTTGTTAGGAAAAGGAGGAAGTGATTAAGGAGTCGAGCCGAAGTTGTTCGGGACCAAGGTTGGAAATAATGTGGGTAGGACCGGAAGTAGTGATGGCCAAGGAGGAAGGAGGAGCAAAAGTCCATTGACCATCCATAAGACCAGGTACACACTGCATAGACTGCCAAAAGTCAATACCGAGTATAAGTTGGTGGGAGACATCGGGAATATCCAGTATATCTATTGTAATCACGGACTCTGGGAGAGTGATGGAAAGGTAGACGAAACCTAGGATGGAACATTTCGATTTGTTGGCCAGGCTGCAGAAAGATGAAGAATACTTATGCAGAGGAAGATTCAAATGACGTAATCGGTGCCAACCAGGACCACCAATGATTGTACGAGTGGCTCCTGAATCTAACAGCCCAGCAAAGGGAATCCCAAAGATTTGGACAGATAAATATGGGCGTTGGTTGCCTCGGACACTTGTGCACAGATAGTTTAGCTGCTGGAAGCAAGCAGACGTAATCATACTCTATAAAAACCGTGAAAAGGACCCGAAAAATCCGGGTTCGTACCACTTCATCTGCCTTCTAGACTCGCTCGGGAAAACTTTTGAGCGACTACTGTGCACGAGAATGCAAGAACATTGGAAGACGAAAGGCATGCACCCGGCGCAGTACGGATTTAGACAAGGACGATCAATCGAAGACGCCGTAAACAAAACCATAAACCCTGCAACCACTTCAAATAAAAAATACGTGGCCCTAATCATGATAGAAATAAAAGGAACCTTCAACAACCTATGGTGGCCAACACTGTTCCATAGGCTAATCGAAATTCAATGTCCAAAACAACTACATCATACCTTCAGAAGCTATTGCCAAGATAGATTTGTAACACTGTCTGGTACTGTAAACATCACAAAACCGATCACCAAAGGATGCCCACAGGGGTCAGTTTGTGATCCCATGTTTTGGGACATTGCGACTGAGGAGCTTTTGGAGCAGCTGGAAACCGCAAATGAGGTGAGGTCCGTAGTAGCTTATGCGGACGACATCTTGTTGGTAGTGGAAGGAGGTTCCAGTAATGAACTACAGCATAATGCAAATACCGCATTGAACAAAGCCCTAGAATGGTGCAACGCAAATAAGATGATGATAGCACATGATAAAACAACTTATATGATAGTTAGAGGTTCTCTAGAAAGAGACCCTATCATAAAACTGAACAGAGGCAGAATACGAAGAACACGGGAGGCCAAATACCTAGGGCTAACCCTTGATGAAAAACTGAACTACGAAACACACATTGCCACAGTGACTGCAGGTGCCAGTAAAGCTATGCAATGCATAGCAACTCTTGCACAACGTACGTACAATATCCCCCTAAACTGTGTAAGATTGTACTTATTCAGTGTACTTGCAGCAATAATAAGCCATGCAGCGAGCGCTTGGGCAACCAGATTACATCTAGTAAAACTCAAACAAAAAGTCAACAGTGCCCAAAGGGGGGGCACTAATAAGACTTACCGGGGCATACCGGACCGTATCACACGACGCCCTCTATGTGATATTAGGAGTCTTCCCTCTTGATCTGTATATCAGGAAGAGAGCGGCGACATACTGGTTAAAAAACAACGAACCAGAAAAAGTCCGGGAAATCCTAAAACTAACATCAGAAATTCGGATAAAAAAGGACATTCAGGACACAATACTAACCGAGTGACAAGATAAATGGAGCCAGAGCACAAATGGGAGGAAGGTATATGCACTAGTTCCAAACATCCGAGACAGGCTAAACTGTCACCACTTGGTCCCCTTATAAGGACTCATTCATTTTCTCAAGGGCATGGTCCTTATCCAACCTACAGGAATTGCTTCGACTTCCAAGACAACAACAACTGCACATGTGGTGAGGTGGGGACACCAGAACATCTGGTGTTCCACTGCACCGAACTTCAACAGGACCTAGGAATGGACAGAATAATCCTACGGGACATACCCCTCTCGGACATGCTTTGGAATGAAAACATATTTCCTTACCTAAATAGAATCACTCACCAAACTACCACTATACTACACCAAAGGTACACAAACGGACTCTGACAGGACACACACAAACACCATACAAACCCCACATCACAAATACCACAAACACAGATCACATAAAACACAGAAGTTTGACGTAACGCATCGAATGTGCAATACAAAAGCACAGTCCACCCAACACACATGGGAACCGACAACAAACAAACGGCATTTTCCCAAGGACATACCAGGAACCACGTGTCTCCTGAAGATCTACCAGAAGGCTCATGAATCCTGACGACCGGGAATGTGTAACAACCCGATTTTCAATCGCCTTGTTAAGCGTATATTTTATCATTATTTCTTATATAATGTTACGCTACTGCGTACCAAAACTTATATTATTATCAGTTGACACAATTTAATTATTACCTTTATACTTCCCGAACCGTGGTTGAATTATATGTACGTGTTACAAAGCCTGCATAGACCGTGGTGGAATTAGTTTACAAGCGAACGCTTCTATATTAATAAAAGTTTACATCCTAAAACGAAAGCATGGGTTTTTACGTCTACGGTTTCTGCGATAACATTCACATTACAATGTATTGAGAGGGTTGCGTTCTTGGTATTTCTAGAGATGGTATCGGCCTGCGACGGCAGGGCCGGACGATTTCATTCGGAATTTGGGAGAATGGTTGCAGGTGTTAGCAACAGGCAATGATTCTGGGCTTTTTGCGGTGTGTGGGCTTCCGTGAAGACGTGTTTAGTTGTGTTGCTTAGAACACGTGAATATTATTGATTTGTTGAAAGGACATTTATTTTGATTATACAAAGCAACACTTTGCTATAAATTTCATTTTGATTCTACATCGATTTATGTAGATTATTATTGATTTGTAAGGAAGGGCTACTTTTATTTGTGATAGCTGTTTCATCATTCGGTTACAGCACATGTTACATTTATATGAATTGAACAAAGCACCCTCGTTAATTAATTTCACATAGCGTACGGTGGCTATTGCGTACATGTATTTAAAAGAAAATTCTATTTCTTTATATACCCATCATTGGAACGTAATAAAGACGTTAACTAATATTTGTTAATAGCTCAGCAATGAAAGCTTTTTACGGACTTACGTTTCAAACTTTTGTTATAGACCAGTATATTATATTTACCTTTCGCTTGCGGAAATGTATGTATTAGTTTTACTTATAGACGCTAACGACGGGGTGCGGAAGTGTTCGTCCATTTAGTAAGGGAGCTGTTATGGCGAGCTCAAGGCCGGGCTGGTTTCTTGTGAATTTATGTTGACATTAAATTACGTTTCGCGTGTTCCGGAAATTATTATTGAAAAGAGCATGCGGTATTACCTCATGGAATCCCTTGACTTATTTGTACATACGTGATACCCTGTTGAAAAGACAGTAATGCCTTGTTGTGTTTCAAGTATTTTTGTTAATTTAATTAAATGTCTTATGTTAATCATAGTTAGACTAAAGATTAGGTATTTGTTGACGACGTGCACGTCTCTGTAAAACAATTAGGTTAGAAAGAATTACCTTTTACTTTATTTCGGAATAATGGGCCCTATAGGCCTTATTTCATTTCGCGTTCAAGACTGATTATTTATTTGTTTATATATGCTTTTCCTGACCGTCGATGGTTTAATAAAATGTTATTCCTTTTTTCTAAACTACGAAGTTTTGTTTTATGATTGCTTTTATTAGGTATCAGTGCCTTTCCGCTGATTGGCGCCCATGTTGATTATAAATTGTTTATGTATATATTGATGATTTTTATTCATATTGCATAATTGGTAAGTGCAAGCAAGGTTTTAGTTATGAGTTTGAACTACGACCTACGCCGCTGAGTTTAGTCTGCCTGGCCTTAATTAACCGTCTTGACTGGTCTTCACATTTCCACGACGGACGGTTGATTAGGTAAAATATCACAAATGATACCAGTGAAAACGAAGTGAAAATAGTGAAAACGGCTAAAGTGCGGCAAACGTACCTCAAACACAAGTTTCCCCCAAAACACTTAATAGCATTAGAATACTAACATTAGTATGATAAGGACTCGTACTAACCATCTAACCAAAAAATACAACTAACTAAAAAAAACAAAAGAAAATACAAACCATTTTCGTAATTGCTTTAAGAAATGTAATACTAGCTTCAGTAACATAATGTTTATATTTCCAATGTTGTAGCGCAACTAGAAATTACTACTGGGGAAATATTCTAGCAACATAATTTCAACACATCAGCACGACAATACACACACACACACGCGCGCGCACAAGCACACACACACACATACAACAGAGACTGTACGTGGCCTCCCTGGTTTCGGCTGCCGACGGCCAGGACACGTACAGGAATGCGTACTTCTCGGTTTCTGATTTCCGGCTACCGGCGGTTGGAAATCGGGAGAGGGAAACAGTCTCAAGGACCTCACCACAGACATAAGCACACGCACACACATACATGAAAACACAAACACACACACCATTATAGCACACCGGCACGACAAAACACACATACAAACACCAAAACACGCACGTACACTCACGCACACGCATACGCACACGCATACACACATATATACATACACACCAGGGACTGTGCGTGGTCCCCTTGGTTTCCGGCTGCCGGCGGCCAGGACACGTACAGGAATGCGAACTTCTCGGTTTCTGATTTCTGGGTACCGGCGGTCGGAAGCTGGGAAGGAAAGCAGTCCCAAGGATACTACCACAGACAAAAACACACACTCACGCACACATACGCGCGCACAGACACAGACGCATATATACACACACACACACACAACAGGAACTGTACGTGGTCCCCTTGGTTTCCGGATGCCGACGGCCAAGACACGTACAGGAATGCGACCTTCTCGGTTTCTGATTTCCGGTTGCCGACGGTCAGAAGCTGGGAAGGAAAGCAGTCACAAGGATATTACCACAGACAGAAACACACACACACTCACGCATCCACACGCGCGCACAGACACACAAACACACACACACACAAACACAAACAAGAGTATTTCCAAACGCAAATAATATAAGACTAACCAATATAACTTAAGGTAGCAAATAATTCCGTTACATTTCTAAGGAGTAACAGGCTTGCTGTAAATTTTAGGTAGCAGACTAATTGTAACGTTAGAATAATAAAAAAAATAAAAAAATAGATAGTTTAGCACCGAACGAGATTGGTCTTCAAGACTATAAAAAGGGATATCTGAGGACAAAGGAAGAATAGGGTCTTCGCCTCGGCCTAAGAATCTTATCATCGGTTTACCGACGCCGTACATGTTGGGCAATTAGGTCAGGTAACTCCTTCCTACCACAACCATAACATTGTCGGACTTGCGGACTAGTACAACGAGTTGAAATATGCCCAGATTGGTCACAATTGAAGCAGGTGACCTGACGAATAGGAGTAGGCGTAGGGACAGGCGCAGACGATATGGCAACAGAAACGTTATGTCGAATCGGAGGTGTAGGACGGGCCTTGATAGGTCGATCAGGATGACTGAGTGATGCGTGGAAAGCGAAGCGGGTGCGAAGGCAAAATCTGGTTTCATGTATGAATTTTTGTCCTGGCTAGGGGGTACGCGAATTTGTGTGCGTTCTAATTGTTCAACGCTTGTAGAGATCGAACCGGAGGTAACCGGGTGAGATAGAAGGGAGATAAATTACGGGAAACAACATCTAATTGTACGTCATCCGGTATACTTCCGTGACCGCGGAATATGGCAGCCATACAAGCTAAGTACTCGATAATTCCTTCCGTTGACTCCTGGGTTCGTGTTAAAATGTCTTGGAATAATCAACGTTTATAATCCGGAGATTTGAAATGTTGGATCAGTAAATTGGACAAAGACTTCCAGTCAGAAAACCTATGCCGATTACCTCGATACCAAAGCAACGCCTTAGCATCGAACAAATCCGCTGCAGACTCAAATAACTGCAGTTCCGACACATGTCGAGCTCGTAGGAGTTCTTCCACCCGTTCTAAGAAATTATGTACAGACAGGGTGTTTCGGTCAGCAGAAAATTTTAAATTCCACTTCCACACTGGGAGGCCTTGGTGGAAAGCTGACAAAGGAGTAGGGGAATACGGGAAGCGGATTCCTGTTCAGGTTCCGATTCGGAGTTAGAAGCAAGCAAAGGAGGTTCATTGGAATCGACACTAGTAGTGTGTGCCAGGCTAGAAGTAGCTCTCGGAGTTTTGGATAACGTAACAGTATGACGAATTTTTTTAAATTTTTGTGTCAAAGGAGCCGCGGAGATTAGCTAAGATCAGCAGTAATTGGTTATGAGCTTGGCGTTTCTCCTGCGTTGGAGACATTCTCGAACAAGTTCGTTTTGTATGTATCCATAGGGAGCTAATGCGATTAAACGCAGGTGAAGATTTGTCCCCACAAAATGTAATCAGAGTTTTTTTTAGCTCTTGGTCTGCGGCTGTAACCGTTGCCAGTTCGGAAACGAAATCAGACTCAACGAGAACAGGACTAAATACTGGTTCACGTTGCATGCGGTACGCACTCTGTACGGATCTGCGTAACTCGTCGACATTATCCTCGGGGTCAAAGCCTCGAGATGCTAGTTCGTATTGTAGCTCGGTTTTTCGCAACCGATTTACATGGATGCGCCAATATGCCATGGTACACCAAAAAAAAAGGAACAACCAATTAATAAATGGTATTTCAAGCGATTTGGTTACCCGTAGCATAGTTTAGAACCCACAACGTCGAAAGGAGGGCTGTAGAATAGAAAAATCGGAGAAAAAAGAAAAAACAACCCTAGACTTGATGGGGATAACCAAATGTACAGAGAGGAAAGGAAGCTAAAGATAAATTTTGGACGTCAGCGTTTTCAATGGAGTAGGATTATTGGAGAAAACACAAGTTCAATAATCTGAAATTAACCCACGAATAATATTGAGCGTAAGGGACGAAACATAAGTAGTATCAGGCCGAAAAAATGCGGGTCATGTAGGAACTCTGAGCAGAAATTAATCACAAAAGAAAATCGCGGCCTCACGGCAGGGCCTCAGAAATTATGTTACGTACCTGGACGTAGCCGAAAATAACGTGAACACCAGACTAACTACCAACCGCGAAGACTGGTGGAATTCGCCGACATACCAACAAAAACAAAAAAAGTAAAGCACATCCCTTACGATTATCTATTAATAAATAAAAAAAATTAAATACATAATTCGGTACAAACAAGAGAACGCAATAAAATAAGCGTTATCATTTCAACGTCAATAATTATATTATACAGACAAATTGGATAGTGGATCCGCGAAGTGCGCATTTCGCGGCTAACAGGTAATAAAACTCAGTAAGAAAAGGAAAATTAATGCTTAAAATTTTTCAATCGCAAGTATGTTAAATTTAGGTATTAAATGTAAATATACTCCCTAGCAAGTATGTTAAATTTTGAAGTATTAAATGTAAATTTACGTATTAAATGTAAATTTACTTTCAAGCAAGTATGTTAAATTTTGAAGTTTTCAAGGTAAATTTAGGTTTTCCATCTAGTACGGGTGTTAAACTTAAGCATTAAATACAGCCCACGTTGTAGCAACAATTAACGACGTATACCCAGAAGCACCAGCGCAAGCAGCTGTTCAATAAGTATGGTGGACTGGTTTTACACCATCCACCGTTGATAAATAAAAACCCTTGACATGCATAACAGACACAAGGCACATACCTCTCTGCGTCAGGATACTTAACTTGCCAACCGCGGGGGGAGTCAGCATAACAACATAGCTACCATCGTAACTACAGCAACTGGTCTACTGCAACAAACAGGTGGGCTACACCCAGAAAGAATGCCTTTGGCCTCCATCTCTATCTTGTTAGATGGGGTAAGCGCGGGAACACTCACCAATAGACGCAAGACATCTCTAATTGGCAGAACAACAATAAGCGTTCATTGATTTTAAAGTGATAGAACGAGTAATGTAGAACATATTTTCTCGCACGGGCTGCAGAATCAAATTCAGAATGAATTTAAATGACACCAATTCGAAATCCAAACATCCGTGTTATCGAAACGCGATTCAAACTGGAGAACACGGTTTTACCGGAGAATAGTAGGATATATTCCGTCGACAAATCTTTAGGTGGGAAACCCACTAGAACGAAATTATACGTTATCGGAAAGTGTAACGCGCTCACGGATACCTAGCAGGATATTGACTTATTTAATTATAGCATAATAAACTTTACGTTTCAAAGCAAATAGATTTAAATTGAGGAATTATTCGAAAGCGTATTTATTGCAGAAAAATAAAATATACAGGATGTAAACTATTTAATTGTAGCCTAAACTTGTCGTTTTTAAAGCAAAAGGGATCTGAGTTGAAAATTATTGGACCGCGTATTAATTATTAACCTGTAAAAATGTACGGGATGTTCAAAATAAATGTAACAAGTAGTTGCAATATTTCCTACCACTTGCAATGACTACATTTTAATTAAAAGCTGCACGTAAATGCACAGCTTTCTTCTAAAACATAAGGCCACTTACCACCTGCCTACATCTGCTTACAATGGGTTTGTTATTTATAAGTATACTGTTATTCTGCTGATGTTAAGATGTTTCAAAGTAATAAGATTGTTTTTCTTTGTCTAAAAATCCTTTGTTAGTAGTGGGGTAGGGCCGGTCCTAATTCAAAACGTGTTCAGACGTATTTTCCATATGTAAAATACACGTGCACCGTTTTGAATTAGGATCGGCCCTATATAATTTCAATGTAAAATAGTTGTGAAAACATTTCAATGTAAAATAGTTGTGAAAACATGAATTCTTATATACTTTCAAATGTAAAATACTTGTGGGCACGTTTTGAATTAGGATCGGCTTTATATTACTTTCAATGGAACATACATACTTCAAAACACACGTATGTTGAAAAATGTAAGTGCAGAGAAAATGTGCGTAGATGTTTTGAATTTGGTTTTCTAGCGAGAAGTTATAAAGTATGACAGATGCAGAATATCGCATTCAAGTCAATTGTGTTTAATTAAAGTGGATTCTGATTTATGTTTAGAGGCTGCAAATACACATGGGCCGGTTTCAATTCAAAATGTGTTCACTCTTATGATAGGTTGAAAAGTGGGTTGGCAAAGTACGCAGATGGTGGTAATCTGCTATATAAGGAGATTGCTCCTAAAATTAATTTAATTAGTCGAAGTTTACTGCATATATTTACATACAAACATGTATATAATTGATATTCAGGGATTTAAATACAAGAAAAACGAGTTTGTGTGCAAAGAAATTGCGGTTTTGGACTTGTTGTTAGGTGATGTTTGGCATCAAATTTTTAAACTGCCAATGCAGTCTAATTGTTTGAGCCAAGATCATATAAAACATAACGACTGGGTGACAAGAAATATTCATGGTCTTTCTTGGGATGAATCTTTAACGGCTGGAATGGTGTCATCATATATAGCGCTTTATTTGAAGCAAATTATCCGACCCGGTGAAGAAGTATTTGTGAAGGGTCTAGAAAAGAAGAAATTGATTGAAACATATATAATGCAAAACTTTGTAACTGATATGCTTGCACTAGGTTGTCCTAAGCTATCGGAGTTAAAAATCACCAATCGTTTAAAATATAACATCCATTGTTGTAGACACAGCAATAATAATCTGCAATGCGCAAAACAAAATACCTTTTATTAAAAGAATGGCTTGATAATAATAAAAACAATAGAAAGATTTTGTCTGTATTATTTATTTTTATATAATTTTACAATGTTAGCTTTATTAACTATTATTATAACTACTTCTAGCAAACATTATTTTTATCGATCCAGCTATTGTGTACGTTAGAGAAGCCTAACCATTTTACAAATACTTTATTTCCACTCTTTCTTAGGACTTTTCTACCAGGTAAATTCCTGGATGTTTAACCTTTGCAACTCCGTTTCATAAAATGCACCTTTGATTTCTTTCTCGTCTTGATCTTCTAATATATATGTTGTCGGATTGGTTACGTTTACCTTTTAATCTTAAAAATTTCATTTGACCAGTTTTGCGTGTAACCTTTCGTAAATGCTTCCTGTGTTACTAATCCTCACACTGTCTTTAATTGAATATTTTGGTATTTTGGTTGCAAGTTTGATGTGGATAAATGATGATTTAAGAATAGTTTTTTCATTTGATTTATCAACTTTTACAGGTTTGACTCCGATAGTATTGTGAACTGTATTGTTGTATTGTTTCACAATATCGCTTAAATTTATTATCCAATTGTAAGAACCGTTCAGGTTAAACAAGCGCCACATTTTTCCCTTTAAAGTTCTAATTACATGTTCCACAATGCATGCTTTCTTTGTAGAAAAAACACTATAATGGTTTATGCCATATGTCTGCATTAAGGATTGAAAGTGTTTGTTATAATATTCTTTACCAAAATCAGACTGCAAATTTCTTGGTGGATTTTTAAATTTATTTAAAATTGTTTTCATTGCAGCAGTAACATCAATACCCGTTTTACTTTTAAGTGGTACAGCCCATACGTATTTGGAGAAACAATCAATAACTACTAAAATGTATTTAAATCCTTTGTTTGTTTGCGAATATGGTAGCATTTCAATCAAATCGGTCTGAAGAAGGTCATTTAAACCTTTTACTATCACTTTGCGTCTCTTGAAATTTATTCTTGCTGGTTTATGAAGTTCATTTACTATATCCTCTTTCACTTTTGATTGAGCAACTATCATAATACTTTTTTCTAATCAGGATTTATTAAATACAATTAATAAATACTTCTATGTTTGAATGTCTTGGGCTCCACTTGCTTTGAAAGGAACTTTTAATATAAAATCAAGAAACATTGTGGTATTGTTTATGATAGCACCGCTGTCACGAAAGCTGATTACATCCATACGTTTAAGCAAAAATCCTTGTAACTGTGCAATTACATAACTTTTTTCGTTTATAAGAATTTCAATGTCTTGCGGGTATCCTTTAATATTCTCAATGACTGCTTCCTCATAAGAAAATGCATAATTATGTTTAATGTTGAAAATAAGGAATGTCTTGTCACCGTCGAGGAATGTACTAGAGTAGAACGTTGCTACTACCGTGTAATGTAGCATATGTAACTTGTACTCAATCAAGGTTTCAAAACCTTCACTTTTGTTTTCATATTCCTGTTCACTTATATCTATTTTACGGTTATGTAAGTGCCTTCCAAATTTGTCAATTGTCATATCATCTAATCACTTTCGCCTCACGCAATTCTTCAATGATCGAATTTATTTCGTTGCCGTGACCTGTGTGTCCAGCAGTCTGAGATGAAACTAAAAGTCGTAATCTATCAACAAGTGCATTGGGATCATTCCAATATAAATAATCTATAGCGTTATTTGATACTTCCATTGTCATACCGTCTCCAAGACGCTTTCTATAGGGTAATGTTCTAGGTCTACGGGGTGTTTGGGGAAGTATGTTTAATGTAGATATTATATTTTTGTACTTATATGAAGTATTACCCTGAATTTGTTCTGTTTCAGAATAATATCTTCTATTAGCATTTGTTCTTTTCACAATATCAAGGTACGACTTTAGAGCTTGCGGACTGTACCCGACAGGATATTTTCTAAACAGTAGTTCGTATAATCCAGGAGTACCTTTATATTTCAAATCATTTATTAGAACATTTTCATCATCCAACGCGAAATTCGAATTGCCTATTATAAGACCATTTGAATCAGGGTTAAACCTAATACCATATTTATGATCAAATTCGTTCTTAACATCTTTAAACATATTGTAAATATATTCTCGAGGTAGCGGATGTAGATGTTCGAGATAATGTGTCATACCAGGTGAATCGGCAAAGCTTTGTATATATTCCCGGGCTTCTTGTGCATTTCGATTAACTTCTGCTTCGTATTCATTCTCAACATCATCATCATTATCTTCCTCTATGGCATCATTTTTTATATTCGGTATATGCTGAGCAATAACCGGCGAATCAATATAGTCAACGTTCCTTTCTAGCAATTTAGGTTTAATTTTATTTACACTGCTATGAGACAGTCCTTCTTTTTTAAATTTTTCTTTCTTTACCACACTTTCCCCATCCAGTTTATTAGCAATAGTTTCTAATCGCGGTGTTATGGGTAAGATTGATTCCACTTGGACGACTTCATTATATTTTAACTGGCGCAATTTGTTTTTTACAATGTTTCTTTTCTTAATTAAAATTCTTTTAAGTTTTATCGCCTCCTTGTTCATTGCGTAAAAAGTTTATTGTAATAAAAAAAATTCTTCGATACTAACGATACTTGCGTCTCTCAAGGTTTAAATATGTATGAAGTGATCAAAACCTATTCGGTACCTTCCTTGACCTAGATCACTATCTTTGTCTACAACTAAGAAACCGTATTTGTCTTGCCAACAAGCAGCACATATTTCACGGAATTTATCATACTTCATGTCAGTATTGACGTGATCGTCATATATGTGTTTTAAGTTTAAATCATCTTGTTTAAATAAAACTAAAAGATTAGCATTATCACGTAGTAAGTGCTTAGGTATACGAGTATAACTTTGACAAAGGTAAAAACTGTCTACTTGTTTATGACGCCTCATACTAAAGTATTCCCTAATGATACCTTGTTTATCGCAAGCTACATCATCAAAAACAAATATAGAACTATTTCGAGCATCAGATGGTGATATAATATTATCAGAACTGGAAAATGTATAATATTTGATCCCTTTTATTGGTCGCAGTAGACTTTCAAGGTCTTAATACTTTGGTTGATAAAGTGATTTAGAATAAACATTTACGTTTTCAAACTTTAAACCATTAGGATGTTCAATCATAACCTTAGTTTTACAGCAATTTGATGGACCAACAACTAGACATCGAATAGATGAAGGCAGAAGAACGCTATGTTTTTTCTTTTTAGCTAAGGATTGCACGCCAATGTCATTATTGTTTATGGTTAAAGGTGTTGATTGTTTCACAACACGCATGTTTGCAAGTACTAAATTCGATTTGTAAAAAAAGTGGAATTATATATATAAGAAACGGCGAGTATATAAAGAATCATTAATTCACAATATTTTATTTATTTACTGCACAGCTTGAGAGGATAGTTGTCCGCTAATGATTACATATAATAATTCTAAAACTACTGGGAACGGACTATTAAATACTGTAATTAACAATTTACCATTTGAAGCGCATATTCCGGGTTACAAATTTTGCGGTCCGGGTACAAAATTAATCGAACGGTTAGACGAGGTTTGTAAGGAGCACGATATTGCATTCTCCAAAGAAAAGGATCTATCTAAACGCCATCAAGCAGATTCGAAGTTAGCTCAGTTAGCTACAGAAAGACTAAATTCTGGTGACTCGTCTTTAGTCTTTAGGTGAAAAAGTAGCAGCATTTGGAGTAGCTACCGCAATGAAAGCTAAAGTAAAACTTGGTATGGGTGCCTGTGCATCACTGAGAACAAAAAATATCAATAAAATAAGAAAACTGATAAAGAAACGTAAAATAAGAAGTGCGCTAGGTATTAAAAGTATTATCAAACAAGCACGTACAGCTTTAAAAAAGGCTAAAGGATCTAATATTATGGATGCAATCAACATAGCAATTAAGGCAGCCAATACAACAAAACAAAAGAAGCATATTAAATCAGCTCGTATTATATCAATTCCTAAAACAGGAGGTTTTCTACCACTAATACCAATTTTTGCAGGCCTAAGCGCTCTTGGTACTCTTACTGGAGGTGCAGCTGCTGTTGCAAAAGCAGTTTCAGATACTAAAATAGCTAATGAACAACTAGCGGAAAAACAACGTCATAACAAGGCAATGGAGGACATTGCAGTCGGAAACGGCATGTACATAAAACTTTATAAAAAAGGTTTTGGTCTTTTTTTAGCCCCTGAAAAACCTCAAAGGAATGCAACTTGATTTTACCTAATCGAGCACTAAGCAATGTAGAATTAATAGAGTTTGTTAAGCAATTAGAAGTACCATATTTCCGTGGAGTGTTCATGAGAAACAATCTTCTCAAGAAAGTTAATTTAAAAGAATGTGGTATAATTAATTTAGATGGAATAGAAGGTTTAGGCACGCATTGTACCTTTTATAAAAAGTACGGTAGTAGCGCTATTTACTATGACAGCTACGGAAACCTGCGACCGCCAACAGAGTTGATAAGTTATTTGAATAGCGGGGTTAAATGTAAAATTCTTTATAACATTAACCAAGAACAATCGTACGGTACTGTGTTTTGCGGCCATTTATGCTTACAATTTCTAAGTAGTACATAGAACTGCGTACGAAGTTGTCATGTCGTACACTTTTACTCTAACGGGAAACACTTCAGTTTTAACAAGCAACTTTAATCCGCCTATAAACTTGGATAATGATTCGGAGTACGTATTAGGATTAACAAATTTTGAGTCTTATAACACAATTCCAAACATAGAAAAAGGAATAAATAATAAATTTTATTATGGATCTAACGGAGAATTCATAGAAATACCTGAAGGTGCTTATGAGATTAGAGAAATTAATAAATATCTTCAAAAAGCTTTAGGTGATAAAAGATGGCGTGGTCGTATGGAACAATCACGAAGCGCTAGAAAGACGCCAGTGTATATAGAAATTACAGCTGACAATAATACACTTAAATGTAGTCTAGATGGGGATTTTACCAAAAAGGATTCAATTGGTTCTCTACTTGGTTTCAATCCGCGAAAATTGCTAGCATATGTCACGCATCAAGCAGTCTACGCGATCAACATTTGTAAAGTGAATGCAGTTTTAATCGATTGTAATATTGCAAGTGGATCCTATTTAAATAGTAAACCAGCCCATGTAATACACGAATTTTTTCCTCAAGTACCTGCAGGTTTTAAAATTGTCGAGTGCCCACCTACGATTATATATCTACCAATCAGGTCACGTATAATAAATGAAATAATAGTTAAAGTGTTAGATCAAGATGGAAATTTAGTTAATTTCAGAGGAGAACTGCTAACTGTAAGGTTGCATTTAAAAAAAATCGGCAATAGCCATGGGTATTAAGTATAATGCACGCAACATGTCAAGAATTGATATAAATGCTGGAAATTTCAAAGCAGTTTCTACAATCGTTAGGGCTGCATTTATTTAATTAAAAAGTAGAATGAATAGTGAAATACTGAACGTGCGTGAAAAAGTTTACTTCGACAATGCAATTGCTAATATTGAAAAACATACTCATCAACCTTATGCTA
>JARFIW010000889.1:0-47704 GCA_036346225.1 Platerodrilus igneus | reverse complement strand
GGAATAAAGAAGCAGGAGATGCAGAGTTTTTAATTACAAAGGGGTTGCAGCTAGATTTCATATTAGGAATGGATTTTATAGAGGATTTTGGGTTGAATATAGATGGAAAGGATAGGTCAATTAGGATATTTGATAAAGATAGGTTATGGGTGGTGCCTACGGTTAGTTCAGAATATAGGAATGGAAATGATATAGATAGTACAGGATTAGGAATGATAAAGAGGATAATTATGGACGGATTGAAGTGAGATTATGTAATATGTTTGCGAGATTAATTAATGATGAACAGATAGGAAAGTGAGTAATGAAATTAGGGTGAAGCTAGAGGAATTGTTTAATAAATATATAGGCTTGTTTAATGAAGAGCCAAGATTTGCGAGGCGGTATATGCATAAGTTGGAGGTCACGGAAGACAACGGGTTTAATACAAGGGTGTATCCAATTCCGTTTGCCATAAGAAATAGGGTTAAAGCCGAGATAAACAAAATGTTAAAAGAAGGTATTATCGAACCAGCGAAAACTCCATATGTGAACCCGGTAGTTATTGTACCTAAACCCAACAAAAGGGATATAAGGATTTGTTTGGATGCGAGGAAGTTGAATGCGATTACGAAACCGCAGTACGAACAACCACAATGGTTGGATAATTTGTTGTATAAAGTATATGAGATGAAAATTTTCAGTAAATTAGATTTAAAAAATTCATTTTGGTTAATTCCGTTGCATGAAGACAGTAAAAAGTTTACGGGGTTTAGTATCGAAGGGGAGATTTATATGTTTTCTGTAGTTCCGTTTGGTTTAAGTAGTTCTTCAGCAGCACTTGTAAGGGCCATGCAGAAGCTGTTTAACGAGTATGAATGTTTCTGTTCGCATTATGTGGATGATTTGTTGATTTTTTCAAGGAACGAGCAAGAACACCTGGAGCATTTAGAAAAGGTGATCCAACGACTGGACGAAGGGGGTTTGAAGCTGAACGTGGAGAAATGCGAGTTGTTTAAGAGCAAGGTTACGTATTTAGGGTTTGAAATTAGCGAACAAGGGATGAAAATTTGTAATAAAAGACTGGACGAGTTGAAAAATATTGCGCAACCGAAGAATGTCAGAGGATTGCGAGGATTTTTAGGGGTTCTAAATTATTACAAAAGGTTTATACCGAGGTATTCTGAATTGTGTGTGCCGTTAGTGAGTTTGTTAAAGAAAAAAGAAAGATGGAAATGGACTGCTGAACGAGAAAAAGCGTTCCAGGATTTAAAAAGTGCGTTTTATACAGAGTTGGCGTTAAAATATCCAAATTTTAAAGACGATTTTATTTTGAGGACGGATGCGTCGAAATATGCAATCGGGGCTGAGTTGGTGCAGATTCAGGACGGAGCTGAAGTACCAATTGTATTCATTTCAGGGTATTAAAAGACTGCGAAACCAGATATGCGACGGCAGAGAAGGAGATGTTGGCAATAGTATATGCAGTGAAAAAGTTGCGTTTTATTTGTTAGGTAAGAAATTTTAATAGAATCCAACAACACGGTGGTAACATTCATGAAGAAAAAGGAGTTTCTAAACAGTAGGTTGTATAGGTGGGCATTGGTGTTACAGGAATACGACTTTGAAATTAAGCATAAACCAGGAAAGGAAAATGTGACGGCGGATTTTCTAAGCAGACCGCAGGTGGAAGCGAATCAAAACGTCAAGGGTTGTTTAATTGCTTTGCAGGAGTTCAGGGATGTTGGTCGGTGGACGAACGCCAAGCTTATAGAAACGCAGAGGCATAGTGAGGTGAGCTCGATACGCGAGAAATTAACAAGAGAAAATATGGAAGAGTACCGGGGATTTACCATCGTAGGGCAGTTTGTGGTAAAAAGGATAGGGGATGCAGAGCTAGTAGTGTTATCCAGAGACGCGGCTGTTGAAATTATAGACGAAATTCATTTAAAATTTGGACATATAGGCATCAGAAAAACATTTTTGGTATTTAGAGAGGCGTTTTATGCAAGAAATGATATCACGGTGGTTAAAGAGAGGATCAATCGGTGTGAAATTTGTATTCTAGGTAAAGACAAGAACGTGGTGTTGCAGAATATACCGATGAACGTGAGCGTAAATGGACCGTTAGAATTGGTAGCTATTGATTACTTGAGCAACCTGATTACGAGTGAACAGGGGTATCGACACATATTGGTGATGGTAGACGTTTTTTCGAAATTTGTCAAATTATTTCCAGCAAGACGAAGTAACACGGTGCATGCATTACAGTCGATTAGAGAATTTGAAAGCCAGGTCGGAAGATGGAAAGGATTTTGGTAGACAACGCGACGTATTTCAACAATCAAAGATTCAGGAACGGGTTAAATAGGGCAAATATTAAAGTATCATTTAGCAGTATACGGCATCCGAAAGCAAATCCATGCGAACGTTATATACGTGAGGTAATAAAATATCTACGGTTGGCGACACAGGAGCATCACGACAGATGGAGTAGATATCTGCCACAAATTGAAAATTTTATGAATTGCGTACCGAGTTCGGTTACGAAAACATGTCCGGTAACATTGATGCGAAGGATTATACCAGCTAGGCCATGGAGGGAGGAAGTCGAGGTGCAAGACATCACAGAGTTGTTGGGTAGTGCTAGGCGTAGAATTGAAAGGATGCAGCGTAGGGACATCGAGCGAAGGTGTAGAAAAATTAAAAAAAGGACGACTTTTGAAATAGGGGATCTGGTGGTAGTAAAACGATTAAGGGTTTCAAACCGCGACAGAAACATTTGCGCGAAGTTGTTGTTTCCTTATGAAGGGCCGTACAAGATCACGCGTATTTTTGCTGAAGGAAATACGTTTGAGCTACATAACATGACAGGGGGATATCGCGGACGTTTACACTTGGAAAATTTATACCCATATAGGATTGTACAGGAAGAGGGTTTAGTAGGATAGTTTATTATGTAGTTTATGCAACGGAAAGTTTAGTTTTGGTTTTTTTTTGTTTATAGTATAGGTTAGTATATAGCGTAGTAAGATAGACGTGAGAGAAAGGCGAATAGGGGTTGAATAATTAATATTTAAAAATGCGGGGGGGTGATTTTAAATAAAAATTAGAAATTTATGCACACCAGGGGAAGAGAAAAAAAACATACGAAATTTCCAATTTCATTCAAAATCAGTGGGGCCAATGTAATGTAAGGGGGGGGTACCAGGCTTCTAAGAGTAGATTTGTGTTAAAAAGGGTGTATGCCAAACGACATGATTCATATATAAGATCCAGTAATTCAAAAACTATATTTTGCCGTACTTTACATATGCTAAAGTATTTACCATTTTAGTTTAAAACGTATGTGCCAAAAGGTAAACAAGATGACTTAATGACGTTGATATAATGCACGGTACTCAAGGTTTTATACTAAGTTGAAATTTTATAAGCCATTGAAAGTACATTTGCCGTCGGAAAACCGGACGCGTCTACGGATATCTACAATCAACCAAGCGTCCAGGTCTTGTGTGAATTATTTTGGATTTTCATTTAAGTAGAATCAACTTTTGGACGAATTGTAAATTCAAAATTATAAGTGAATAGTAATATCATAGATATAATTGGAGAATTGTGAAGTGTTTAGGACCAATGGTAGAAATTAGGATTGTATGTAAAGACTATAGTTAAGGTATTTGTGACACTAAAGAAAAGAAAAGTTGTTATTGGATAATTTTATGATTTAAAAATGTATTTAAGTAAGCTAGTTTTGTTGTGCTTATTGCCTAGCGAAGTAAATAAGGAGATTCTATTTCGACTACTTTTAGTAAAAAGACGTGTTTTGCAAACCTACGTTAAAGTTGTAAAATATTTGGATAAAATAAATGTTTTTGAGTTTAAAGAGTATGATTATTAAAGTGAAGGTATAAAAGCGACGATTATTGAAGAATATTTAGAGTGTTTATAGTGCGACGGGAAAGCGACGGATATTTAGTTAGATTTGAACGAGATTGGTATTGGAATTGGAACGATTTTGGTTAAAAGGCAGTTGGAGATTCGAGTGGTTATACAAAGCGACGGCGAAGCATCGACGATATTAATAATTTTGGAGTGATTTGGATAAATATTAAAGGCAGTAGGATATAGAGTGGACATTGAAAATATAGCAGGGCATAGATTGAATTGGAACAGGACGGCAGGATAGATTTGAGATTGATTACGGAAAGGTGAAAGGATTAATTGGAGCACGCAGAGAGAAAATAGGAGAGCAGCAAAGTACAGGGGAAGATTCAACGCAGAAACCAAGGGAACACGGAAGGATTAACGCAGGGGAAGTAAATACAACGGTATATTCAAAATTCTAAAATCAGGGTAAATTATTTCAGATTTGGGGTCATCAAAATTATATCAAGACACCTGGAGGCGATACGCAAGTTCATCAGTGATTGTGAATCCTTGTAAAGGCGCGTACGGCTAATAAGAACTTGAGCCAGCAACATTTAAAGAAGGCATCAGCGCAGTATAATTCAGGTGAGTACCGTGAAATATCTTAAAACGTCAGATAAGTCATAAATTTGTGGTAGTAATTTAATTTGGCACAAGGCAACGTTGATCGTAATAATTTGGCATATACAAAAGTAGATTAAAAATTTAGTACTAAAACAAAAGAGTGTGCAGTTTGGTTGGGCATTGCACATCTACTTATAACGGAACTCACTATAGGTAGGTGAACACCCTGAGATAAAGGTTTCATATAGTCGAGGCATTGCAATAAACAGTTAAATAGATAACCAACCAAACTTTGCTAAAACACATCATATAGGAGTCATTTATTGAATACTAAAATAGGGGCGACGACAAAAGTCGTGTATCAGAATTTATAAATAAAAGTAAAATTAAATTATATATAAAAAAAAAAGAAATATTAGGGCGGAGGGGTGGAGTAATACCTTCATAAGAATATATATATATATATATATATATATATATATATATTCTTATGCTCCACCCCCGTTTTTTTATTATTTTTAATTTTATATATGTTATGAAAATATTTACTTTTTATTTCGTGCTTTATCTACGTTTGGTCGGCTTATAAAACAAAACACCACTTCCACAAATATTTAATTATTTTAATTTTAATATTCACTCGTTGCGTAAATTCTTGACCTTAAGTGATGTGAACTGTGCTCAATTTGAATGCAGACTGTCTGCTTATCAAACTCGCGTGTTATATAAGCAACGCCCCATCTAAAATTCATTGGTTATCGGCGTTGTTTGTTCAAAGTTTACGACCAGCCATAAGATGTTTTGAATACTTTGGGCTTTTACAAGTATACGTTTGATAATAATTTGCCGGAACGATGTTCTTGGTCACGTAGGATACCAGTGGATTTCTATTTTGTATTTATGCTTGACCGTCTGTTTTGATGTTATTACAGGAATTACTAATTCGCCGAGGCACGTAATTTAACTTATGGCTTTTGCTTGTCTAGATAATACTCTGGGTTTTGTATTAACTCCATGCAGAAAATCACGTAGACGAAATGACGTAAATTAACATATTTCTGTTTCATCCTGTGTTTCCAAAACGTATTTATTTCACTATCGCATGTTTAATTTTTTAATGGGAATTGTATCATGATTTTGTAGCTCTTACTACATTTAACGCGAGTTAAGGTTCGTGGCTGGGAGCATTTCCAACTATTTAACACATTTATTTTTTGTTTTACAGAAATTAATTGGAATTTTGAAAATTTTGAAATGAACCAAAGCTTTTCCTACAGTTGGTTGCTGTTATATTAATTCATCCACACATCCAAACTTTTTTTGAAAACAACAGCTATTTCTCTTGAAATTTGCAGATCTTGAGCTACGCAACGCGCAAGGGAATATTCTTCTGGTGCTCTAGACAGATCTTGCTGTTTTTCAACAACAACGCCAAATCTCGCTTTAGCGGAACCACCATACGCCGCCACCAAACTCTCAAGATCCACATTTGGCTTACGATTAATAACCCTTCGAACACCATTTTCATTATTCGAGTTTTCCTGGTTGTTGCCAGCAAAGGATGTTAAACGGTCAAAGTGCACCACTTTCTGTTTACCACGGGGAGATCTTTTGATCCTGTACACTACATTATTAATTCTTTTTAACACTTAGTACGGGCCTTCCCATTGTCTTTGTAATTTGGGCGACAATCCATGCTTTCTTTGTGGATTGTACAACCACACTAAATCTCCAGGTTGGTTACTACCTTCTTGTGCTCTCGTATTATATTGTGATTTCATGCGATCGCTTGCCGCCTGGATATTCTTTCGGACGTTTTCGTGAATGCTATTTAATCTTTCACAAAGCTTGCTAACGTAATCTTCACCTGCGACCCCTTCCCCAGGTTTAAATCCAAACTGAAGATCACATGGTAGCCGCAATTGGCGTCATAACATCAAGCAAGCGGGAGAGTATCCTGTGCTATCATTACCGAAGATTGGTACGCCAATAGGAACAAATGTAAATATTGGTCCCAGTCTCGTTGATGTTCAAAGACAACTTTGGCTAGGTACTTTTCCAACCTTCTGTTCACTCTTTTAACCATTCCATCCGATTGAGGATGAAGTGGCATGGTTTCAGTCTTCCTGATTCCTAGATGCTTGCAGAAGTTTTAAAACAACGCTGATTCGAAGTTCCGACCTTGATCGGAGTGTAGTTTCAACGGAACTCCAAAGCGACAAAACAACTCTCTCACTAGTACATCTGCAACCGTCTCGGTTTCTTGGTTAGGTATAGCATACGCCTCCAGCCATTTGATAAAATAATCCATTGCAACCAAGATGTATTTATTTCCTTTCTCTGATTCAGAAAACGGACCAACTTGACAATGTCAGATATCATTGACAAAAATGCCAAACGTAATTGAAAGTTAGGTTGATGTATCGTCGTGTACACGAGATAAATTTGTAAATTCCCCAATTGTCGTCATCGGTCTCGGTGGCGTAATTGGTAAACGCATGGTTCTGGCAAAACCAGGATACAGGTTCAAGTCCTGTCCAAGACCTTATATTTTCCATCTTTCAATTACTAGCTCGATTTGAAATGATCATTTGGGCTTTGCATAAAAGTGGACAATTGGAATGACGACTGCCACAGCGCATTTGAACAACTGAAACGGCTACTAGTTACAGCAGCGATTCCGAGTTATCCACGGATGGAGGGTAAATTTGTGTTGGACACCGATGTCAGCAACACAGCTATGGGAAGCGTTCTTTCTCAAATGCAGGACGGACAAGAAAAAGTCTTGTCGCGGTCAGAAAGAAACTATTCTGTAACAAGAAGGGAGCTGTTGGCCATCGTCAAATTCGTAGAGCACTTTTATAAGTACTATACGGCCGTAAATTCCTGTTAAGAACAGACCATGCTGCAGTTTTGAAATCCTAAAGGACAAGTTGCAAGGTGGATAGAGCGTCTGCAGGAATATGACTTAGACACCAAACATCGTGCAGGAACTAGCGATCGGAATGCAGACG
This sequence comes from Platerodrilus igneus, assembly GCA_036346225.1. Taxonomy (NCBI): domain Eukaryota; kingdom Metazoa; phylum Arthropoda; class Insecta; order Coleoptera; family Lycidae; genus Platerodrilus; species Platerodrilus igneus. The sequence goes on along the minus strand of JARFIW010000889.1, from coordinate 40,220 downwards.
CTCTGTCAAGAAGACCTTGTCCGGTAGACTGCAATCATTGCTTCAAGATGGAAGAGAAAATAAGTGTCACCCATATAATGACGGTAACTGATGATACTTGTCAACCCGCCAGAATATGAGAAGAGCAGGAGAATGACGCCGAATTGGGACGTATTATTGAGTGGAAAGTAGAGGACAACAACTAGCTTGGGAGAAAATTACTATTTCAAATAAGAGCCTGAAAGCATACTGGGCACAGTGGGACTCCTTGATGACTGAAAATAGAATCTTGAAACGACGCCTGGAGTCTAAAAATGGCACTGAGAGACGACTTCAAGTGATAGTGCCGAGAAGCAGAGTGCCGGAAGTGTTGCAGCACTTGCACGATGGTATTTCCAGAAGGCAATTTGGCGTGAAAAGAACTCTCGAAAGAGTGAGAGAAAGATTTTATTAGGTGAACTGCAAAGAAGATGTGAAGAAGTGGTGCCAGAAATGTGAGTTGTGTGCCTCTGGAAATGGCCCGGTCACAAAACGGAAAGCCCCAATGAGACAGTATAACGTGAGGAATCCTTTTGAGAGGGTGGCCATTAATATAGTTGGTCCGTTTTCTGAATCAGAGAAAGGAAATAAATACATCTTGGTTGCAATGGATTATTTTATCAAATGGCTGGAGGCGTATGCTATACCTAACCAAGAAACCGAGACGGTTGCAGATGTACTAGTGAGAGAGTTGTTTTGTCGCTTTGGAGTTCCGTTGAAACTACACTCCAATCAAGGTCGGAACTTCGAATCAGCATAGTTTTAAAACTTCTGCAAGCATCTAGGAATCAGGAAGACTAAAACCATGCCACTTCATCCTCAATCGGATGGAATGGTTGAAAGGGTGAACTGAAGGTTGGAAAAGTACCTAGCCAAAGTTGTCTTTGAACATCAACGAGACTGGGACCAATATTTACATTTGTTCCTATTGGCAGAAGCAGATATATACACTGACCACAATATCGTAATTATGAAGGCCGCTCTTAAATTTAAAAATTTGAAAAAAAAGAATGGAAAAAGGCACTTTGACTTTGAGAAACTAAAAGCTAAAAATATACATGAAAGATTTGAAAAACGTCAAATGAATTGCTGAAAGATATCGGGAAAATTTCTTATACTAGGGAAGTAGAAACAGAATGGAATAACATTAAATCCAGCTTAGACATGGCAACCAGAGATATTCAGAGGCACACACAAAAAAATGAAACCATGCATAACAAAGGATATCCTGAATTTAATAGAAGACGAAAATACAAAATTAGATCAGATGAAACAGGAAAACAGAAATACAAAGCCATAAAATGGGAAATTATTCTCAAATGCAGGAAAGCTAAAGAACAATGGATTGATGAAAAGTGCAAAGCTATACAAACTAAAATGGAAACAGGAAAGACATACAAATTAATTAGAATAAATTTTAGAGATATACAACCATGTAGCAAAAATATAAGGGACGCGGGAGGAAACGTCATTATAGAAAATGTAGAGAAAGTGGTTAGATGGCAAGAGTATATAGGGATTTATATGCAGGAGATGAACTAACAGCATTAGAATAGGAATCAGATATTGAAAAGGATGACTTGGGATATCCTATACTTAAAGATGAGTTTAAATTAGCCTTAAAGGGTATGAAAATGGTAAGGTGCCAGGTACAGATAAGATGCAAGCAGAAACTCTAAAAGATGCTGGACAAGCAGTCACATAACATCTCTTCCAACTTGTAAGTTTTATGTATAAGACAAGTGAGATACCCAAATATTTTAAACGTAACATCATAGTCACTATACCAAAAAGAGAGGCTCGAATGGTACAAGGATGAATGGAAAAACGAGCTGAAGAAATACTAGATCAATTTGGGTTTAGGCGAAACAGGGGAACATGGGAAGCTATTTTAGCTTTGAGGATGATAATGGAGAAAACAATAGAAAAAGAAGAAAGCGTGTATATAGGGTTTGTAGATCTAAAAAAAGTAGTCGGCAATGTAAAATAAAAAAAAAAATGTTCAAAATACTCAAAAAAATTAGAATTAGTTTTAGGGATAGACGGATAGTATATAGCTACACAAAGAGCAAACAGCGGTAATAGAATTAGAGCAGAAACATAGAGAAGTAAATATTAGGAAAGGTGCGAGACAAGGATGTGCCTTATTCCCATTAGTTTTTAACTTGTACATCGAAGAGGCAATGAATATAAGCTTCTCTTAATGAAATGGAAATTTCTAACAGAGAGATGCAGTATGAAAATTAACAAAAATAAAACCAAAGTACTAGTATGCAAAAGAGGGGAAAATAAATTTAAAACTAGAATACAAATTGGTAACGTGAACTTACAAGAGGTTAAGGATTTCTCTGCCTAGGAAGTTTGATAATGCAAGATGGGAAGAACGTAAAAGATATAAAACAACGATTAGCATAAGGTCGTGCTACATTTAAGAAGAAAAAGCAAATACTGTGTTCAAAGACAACAAACTTAAAAACAAGATGAAAAACCTAATTACAAAAAAAATAACTGTACTTAAACTTGAGATTATTATAAGCAACTTCTGGTATTGGTTGACATACATAATGTGACAAGTAATGAGAATAAATGCATCATAAATTTTACAGATGACTGTAATATTTTAGTAATAGAATTGTATCTTGATTTAATTTTAGAAGCTAATTTGGTGTTATCCAATATAAATTGCTACTTTCAGAACATTAGATTAATTCTAAATAAAAGCAAAACAGGTGTGGTGCTTTTTAGACCTGCGTAGGCTTGCACAGAGACTCCATCCCAAACAGTGTTAAATAATACAAAAATAAACATTTCTGAACATTCAAAGTTTCTGGGTGTATTTATTGACAGTCGTCTAGATAGGAACAAACATGTAGTATATATTTGTATAAAAATCAACAGAATATGCTTTATTTTCCGTATTATAAATAAATATTTAAATGAGCAGGCATCGAGGACGTTATACTCTACAAATTTTGAGTCTAAAATTCGATTTGATATCATTATGTGGCAGAAGTACTGAGATACCACAAATTTTTGTATGTCAAAAAAATAATACGAACTATTTATAAAGGATTATCGAGGATCTTGTAGAAGCGTTTGGAAAGAACACAAAATAATGACTGTGTATGTATTACATATTTATGAGTCGTGTTTTTTTTTAAACAGAAACTTACTTCCATACATTCCTGAAAGAAGAACAGTAACTGTAGGATATCCAAGACATAGATTTACTGCTACAGAGCAAGGTCTATTGTACATGAGCTTAAAACTGTTTAATAAATTACCTGAAAAGTTAAAACAGTAAACTAGTTTAAAGTTATACAAAAGTCAAATAAAAACCATGTTAATAGAATTAGAACCATACTGCCTTAAAGATTATGTAGATTAACATTTATATTCCAATCATATTTGACACAATTTCATTTTTTTTTGCTTGGTGTTTTATATAGTTCTTTGTAGAATATTCTTTGAAATAAAGATGATTGTATTGTATTGTATTATTGGTTCTGGAATATTCTCAACAAATGTTGATTGTGCAAAAGGATTTATGGAAAAACTATTATTCAGCAAATGTCTAAGTGTTGGGGGATCGTGAGAGCCATCAGTTTGTCTAACCCGCTTTGCGTACCACTAAATGCCCCTTAAACAAGGTATATAATTAGAAAACAATAGAAGGGGATCTGTGCTGTATCTAACAAGAAAGGGCAGGCTGCTATGTTCGAAGACAAACACAGAAACAAGGAAAAGTTTGTTGAAAGCATATGTGTGCAGCATAGCACGTACCGCTATAACATGGGAACAGTAGGAGAAGCAAACAGAAAAAAGATAGAAACCTTTGAAATATGGTGCTTCAGATGTATGATGACGACGGCATAGACACAAAGTTAAGAACAAAGATGTGCTAGAAATATTAGGGAAAGAAAAATATCTGTGGAAAACGAAAACAAATAGGGGAAATAAAAGGATAGGATAAGCTCTAAGGCATTGGGGACTATTGCATGATATATTACAAACAGAGGTAGGAAAAAAGAAAGGTAGAGGTACACAGACTATTGCACGCGTATAGTGAAAGATGTAAGCTGTGGGAATTTCAGGGAAATGTGTAGGATAGCTCAGAATAGGAAACAATGGCGGTACATGTCTAACCACTTCCAGGACTGAAGACCTAATGATGATGTTTTACATGCATAAAAAAGTTACACAATTCATACTTTAACCTATTACTGTGGAGTTGAGAACTAGTTTCTACAAATTATTAATTATGCAACTTTTTCAGTAAAAATGAACATTAAAATGGCATTTAATTACAATATAAAATAATGACATTTGATCACAATCTTATATATCACGATATTTCGTATTCTTTTGTAGTTTTTTCAAAAACAAACCATTTCTTCTTATTCAATAAAAATAATACCATTAACAACGGCAAATGAATCAAGGAAAATCTAAACAACTTCCTTGAGGTAGCACTAGAAGTATCACTATAAAACCGATATGCTAAAAAGATAGAAATCATACAATATCAAAATATTTAAAATATCTTTACCTAAATAAATAAAATACAAATTTAGTGGTGCACTTTCTAACACAAACCACCAATTAGTTGTATCAAAAAGTGGTGCTGACATTGACATGGCACCTATGGCTATTGTATGTCGCAGTGCTACTCGCCTGCATAAACCTGGATTCGTGACTGCCATCATACGATATCCAGCACGAGAATAATCAGGACGTAAATTCCATGATAGTGCATTAAAATGAGGAAACTGCCAGCTGTATAACAAAGCAGCCATAAGCCATGCACCTGCATTTAACGAATTTGCACATGCAGCCCAACCCATTAAAGGAGGAATTGCACCAACTAAAACAGCATCATCGTCTAATCACAACAAAACCATCAATTCTTACCAACAGAACCCACCCAAGTGTTTAAAACGCTCATGCGTTTAAGTGGTGTATAAATTAAAGTATACAATATTAAATTACTTAAGCCTAAAGCCGCTGTTAATCCGTTAACACCTAAGTACAACGTCAAAACCCCAATAGTACTTGATACAGCTGCAAAAGACATTGCATGTAGCGGTCTAAAATTTCAATATAAATATGCCTTCCTATAACAAAACCCAGACTTACGTTAATCGTCCACATACTAGAATACGATTTTTTGTTCGGGACATTTGTGCATCGAAAGGAACTTCGTGAAATTGATTAACAGAATTAGCAGCACAGGACATTAATGCTGTTCCTACTACAGATAAACAAAAACCATGCCATTCAAAAGGTGCTGGAGCCATTGCATATCCAGCCATAGTTGTAACAACCACTAAACCTGTAACAAGATTATGATATTAGTTATAAATACTAATTTGTATAGGGCAAAAAAAAACATAGTTTCATATAACAAAAATCTATATTTTATCAACAATTTGCATTGAGCCAAATAGAATCATTTAAAATGGCTATGAGAAATTACAGCAAACATTGTATACTGATTTCGTGATTGTAAGTATTATAATTTGAAGGTAAATAGCATTAAATGATGTCAAATAATCAAAAATTCATATTTCTATTATTCAATTACATTAGTTTTATACAGTCAAACCTATTTATCCTTAAATTAAATACATGGGAAATCAAAAGATTATACTGCAATTGTTCGATTACTTAATTATTTAGGCTGTAAATACGAAAAATGGTATAATTCAAACTCCCTAAATGAAATCCATGTGATTTGTCCAAACTACTGAAATCTGTTAAAAAAGTTCAACTAAATAATAATTACAAAGATCAGTAATTTATAATAATAAAAATATATACTATATTAAAATATCTCCAAAACAATATCTATTCACCACAAAACTAACAAAAAAAGAAGTTTCTAACATTACCACATATTTGTTGTAAATGATTGCAAGGTGTATCCAAAAAAAAATACAGGATTCAAAATCGTAAATCTAAAAAGTACAATCAAAATGTGTAAAATTATTTCTTTGGTTCTGAGAAAAATTTGCTTATAAGCTATTGTGTCTTAACACTCATTTCTATTAAAGAGCATTGTTGCAAAAGACATGTAGTGAGAACTTTTGATATGCGATAAGATTAGGATTGGCAAGTTGAAAAAAATTTGTATTCAATTAATTATATTTTGATGTATTCCGAAATCGATTAAACCAAATCTGATTTTATATTAAATAGTTAACTAACCATTTAACCGAATAAATCATTACAGCCCAAACGATGGGATGTATAATTAAACTAAGATATACACGATCTAATCATTCCGTGGATTAGCTTATTATAGAATTAATCAATACGTTTAATTTCAAGTAGCCTCCATCAAAATGAAATCCTTGTGTTACACATGGTAATATTATAATTTGTAATGCTCCTAACTATTCTTTCATAGCATAGCTTACATATAGTCAGGACTACGAAAAGAAGACTATCACGTAACTATTACTTGAATCTAGAATACACATATATACGTTCAAAGATGTGCGCATTTCCTTATAAGTGTAAAATAAAGATAGCTAGTAATTGATGTGTGTTACCTCAATGATGCTCATGCATAATTACTTTGTAGTGCATTAAAATAAAGTACAGTAGTGTAACAATTTTATTTTTGCAGTAGGAGAATCCATTCATTAAACGTACAATGAATAGTAAAATACCTTTATTAATTAAAATAAATATTCAAGTAACAATCAAACTTTTATAGTATTATAATATCAAGGATTATTAGTCGAGTTGTTTCGAGTTCGGTGTAATTTCACAGCCACTGGCGCGCGTGAGAGGTTCGAGAACTAAAATCCGGAACCTCCCACCATACAAGAAAGCAGCGAGGGCACTCGTCGATAGTTAAAAGTAGCGTCAAGATGCATTCTAAGAGAATGGCGAGTGACCTCCGAGTCGCTCTATGTTTGTGAAACACTTCCTGAGTAACGCGCAACGACCCATTTGAACTCGCAACGACCCATTTGAACTCGCAACGACCCATTTGAACTCGCAACGACACATTTGAAATCCCAACGAGAAATTAGAAAACTGCATGGATAACGTATATATCGCACACCACGTCGAAAATCGCAACTGTAAAATTTGAGACAACATGATCCCTTTGAAGTTACAATTTAGAAAGCTTAATTTGTTGGCTACGCAATGAAAATTTATTTTAGTAAATAAATTTAGACAACGGAAGATTACGTTACAAAGTAATGCTGCCGTGATCCAAGTAAGGAACCCGCTTTGCTCCTACACCTGTGTTAAAGCATGGAAAGCAAGTATAATTAGTTGCTGTTCCGCGCTGCGAGGTAATTTCCATTACATCAAGGGACAACTGCTGCTCTTGGGTTCGTAATAGAATTAAGATTTCCTGAGTACTTTCCTTCTGAAAGTACATTATTTCATTTTGTTTGTTAGACGTACAAAATTGTTATTCAGTTTACCTGTAAATAAGCTGGTTTTCCCCAGTATTAAATTTGCTTTCACTTAGCTTCGTAAATACGTGATCACACGTGGCTTCAACGTAATTTAACAGCTGCTATTACATCACCTGTTTGTTTGTTCACTATTGTCAACAATTGCCCAATGGCTAACACATGTTTAGCATTTTAGTACAACCACTATTGATAACATTAGAGAATATCTTGGTGATTATTTTGACTTCAAACTAAATTTAAGTTTGTTAACCTAAAGAGAAAATTTCGTATATTCATTTGTAAATGACTCACACAGATCTGATTGGGTTATAAAGAAACTCTAGCATTTTTAGTTACATAGAATTATAAAATATTTGAGTAAGGATTAGTTGATAACCTTTACTACCAGTTTTGCAAGTACTTCAAATTTTTATTTTATTTAATTACAATGATACTTTATTTACTGAAACCAAGAAAATTCTTATTAGTAAATTAATATTCTTCATTTAAAGTTTTTATTCTGATCTAGTCTGATCAGACTTGGTAAACAAAAAGCAATAAGAACTAAAATTTTATGATCCCATTATGCAGAAAATATTCTCTATACTTTTAGGTATACTTGAGGGACGCAAATAGTGTTCCCATTTTTATGTGACTTAATTATTATTCTTTCTTACAGGAACAGCGTCTTATTCTGTTAAGACAAGTTTGTGTACCAACGAAGGCGATCTCTTTTTGGGTCTCCAAGTCCGCCCTTAAAAAATAGCTATGCCCCTAAAATAAATCAATTTGGACTTGGTGGCGCCTGTTTGTTTTTTGTTAAGTGTAACCTCCATAGATTTCGACTTACCCCCATTGCTCATAGCTCTACCCAAGGAATAGACCCTAGTTACGTCGGAAGACTTTGTTTTGCTGACCCCAACTTCTAGAGTCAGATGTATGTATTAAGAAGAGCATTAGTTAAGCTCAATTTAGGAAAGAATGTGACCGTTTGGGGTTAGCGATCAAGAAAATATAATACGTTTCACTAGCGCCCAACGCTTGGGGCTTCAAATTTGTTTGATCAAAATTTATTTGGGGCTCGAAATTTGTTTGTTCAACGAGTAATTTGTTGAAATTCGTTCGTTCATAATTTAATTTAGCTCGAGGTTGTTTGTTCATAATTTGATTTGCCTTAAATTTGTTTGTTAGAAATTAATTTGCTTCGAAATTTATTTGTTCTAAATTTAATTTGATTCGAAGTTTGTTAGCTCAAAATTTATTTTCCTTTGAAGTCCATTTGTCCAAAAATTATTTTGCTCGAAATTTGTTTGCTTAAGGTTTATTTGACACTTAGATTTGTTTGTTTGCTTTTGATAAAAGATTGGTTGTAACGGTAATCCCCATACACTCAATTCGTTAATTTGGTCAAATTTACTTTTGACTTTAGTTCTGTTTTGACCCTTAAATTTTTTGATATTGTTTTGGCAAAATAATTTTACCAAAACATTTTTGATTTTACCTTTAGTAGTACGAATTTGTTTTGATAGCTCTTGTAAGATTCGGATTAGTTAGATTTATCGGTTTGATTCCATTAGGTTGTAGTAACCATGTCGGAAAAATTCCAAATTGTTTGTCTACTTAAAGAAGAATTGGAGTATGAACTAAGAATCAGAGGAGTGGTAAGTGAGAGGCCAGTGTTGGAGAAACGGAAAATTTTAGGTAGATTGTTAGCTAAAGAAATAGATAAGCCTGGTTGTTTGGTTGACCTTTCGTGTTATGAAGTAGATTTTGCAACGGAAAGTAAAGAAATTTCAGTTTCAGTCGAGTCAGTTCGTAATATTGTGTCCGAGTTTGAGGGCGACTCATCAGACTCAATTTTAGAAGAGCTTGTTCAAGGATAAACCACCTTTCGGGACGAGCTAAGCGTATGAAAATCCTTCAATAAATCCCGATGAAGCAATTAAGTTTAGAAATGAGACCGTAGCAACGATATTAACTCTTGAAGCTGAGTTGTACGATAAAATCAATAAAAGTACAGAGTCCACCTATTTAGATCGGTCCGTTGTAGTATCTCCTTTAGTTAGTGCACCTATCCATTCGACTTCGTATGTAACACCTTCAGTACCTATAGGTTCATGGCCTGTAAAATTCTCAGGTGACCCCAAACAACTACATTCATTTTTAGATAGAGTTAGTGATTTAGCACAATCTCGTAAGGTATCCGAAGCTGACTTATTTGGATCAGCATGTGAACTTTTGTGGGTGACGCTTTGGTTTGGTTTAGAACAGTGAAAAATTCTTTGCGAGACTGGAACTCCTTGTTAGAACGTTTAAGGAAGATTTTCTACCTGGTTCTTCGGATGATGACATTTGGGAAAAGATCAGAAATCGTCGTCAAGGTAAAGACGAAAGGATTATTTTATTTGTCGCGCATATGCAAACCCTCTTTAGTAGACTGACCAACGAGCCAGCAGAAGTTACTAAAGTTAAAATGATTAGAAGAAATTTGGTTCCTGAATATATTTCGGCACTTGCATTGTCGGACATTCAAGATTTGTCGACCCTAGTAAATTTGTGTAAAAGGTTAGAAGAAGCTTCTTTGATGAAACTAAACTCGGTTTTGGCGTCTTCTAATAAACCTAATAAGATTTGCAACCCTCTAAGCATCCATATGAGAACAAACATCCTGGGTTGAATGAGAAAGTTTATGCTGTTAAGAGTAGGGTGTTTCAGAATAAATTAGTCAATCCTCAAGTAACAGTAGCGGATAAGAGCTCTTTAGAGTCCTCGGTTTGTAATTCCTTTAGTCCCGATAAGAGGAATCATTTTGTTTGTTGGAATTGCTCCCGTAGTGGACATTGGTTTAGAGATTGTAGAGCAACAAAAAAATTTTTGTTTTAGATGTGGTCGAAAAGGCGTTAAGGCAACGTCATGTCCACATTGTTCAAAAACCAGTAAGGCGGCAGGTACATAGTGGTCGGTATCCTGTTCCGCGTCATAAGGCTACAGTTATGATTTGTAAACAAGAAAAATACTTTAGTAAAGACGAGTGGTCGAGATGGCTTACAGTTGTTAAAATTTTTGTCAGGACTCTTCGAAGCCTAAGAATAATACTCTGTTCATTGAGAAGCAGTGTGATAATCGACCCTACATTATGGTGAAATTAATAGATAGAGACATTACCGGTCTTCTGGATTCGGGATGCACTACCTCAGTAGTAGGATCCTTAGCACTTTCAATTGTTAGAGAATTAGACTTGAAAATTTTTAGTTCAGCAAAACAGGTATCACTACAGCTGATGGTTCAATAAAGTCTGTTGTAGGCTCAGTAGATTTGCCAATTTGTATAGGTAATGATTGCCGCATCCTTAATGCATTAGTGGTTCCGTCCCTACCGCATACATTTATTTTCGGTAGTGACTTTGCAAAATTATTTGGTGTAGTTGCTGACTTTAGAAGTAATAATTGGTTTATCCAAAGCAATGTTGGGAACGACATAGGGTATATAGGTCCGTCTTCCATCCCTTTGAACACTGAAGATTCTTTATGTGGTTTACATGACCTCTCAGATGCTCAAAGTGCGCAAGCACAAGAGTTAATAAATTCATTTAGTGAGATTAGCAGCGACGATAGATTAGGACGAACTCACCTAATCGAATTGGACATAGACACAGGCAATGCCAAACCCTTCCACAAGAAACCATATGTCATGTCACCATATATGGGTAAGATATTGAATGAGGAATTGGACGACATGCTTAGACTTAAAGTTATAGAACCGTGTACTAGTCCGTGGTCCTCTCCAGTTTTGTTGGTTAAGAAGGCAGATGGAGAATATCGCTTCTGTTTTGATGGTAGAACCCTGAACGACTTAACTGTTCATGATTCGTACCCCTTGCGAACGTAGATAGAATTCTCAATATGTTGAGAGGTGCGAACTACATTTCGTCTCTGGATTTGAGAAAATCGTTTTGGCAAATCCTCTTAGTGAATCGTCTAAGGATAAGACTGCCTTCAGTGTTATCTCACGAGGACAATATAGATTTACATGCATGCCATTTGGGTTGAAGAATGCTGCGCAGACGCAACAGCGTTTAGTAGATGCAATTTTTGGTCCACGTTTTGAACCCCATGTATTTTGCTATTTGGACGACATAATATTATGTTCGTCATCTTTTGAAGATCATCTAAAGTTATTAGTAGAGGTTAAGCAACGTTTAAAAGAAGCTAACCTTACCATAAATATAAGTAAATGTGAATTTTTAAAAACACTTAAATTTTTGGGTTATATAGTAGGTTCGAACTCACTTCGTACAGATCCCGATAAGGTGTCGGCGATGGTTAACTTTCCCGTCCGAAAACCACAACGGAAATTAAAAGGTTTATAGGAATGTGCAGCTGGTACAGGCGCTTTATAAAGAATTTTTCGTCTTTAGTTTCGCCTATTAATGACCTCATTAAAAGTAAGAAAAAAGGTCAAACTGTAAACTGGAGTGCGGAAGCAGAAAATTCATTTGTGCTAATCAAGCAAGCATTAGTTTCTGCACCTCTTCTTTCGCAGCCAGACTACTCGGCACCCTTTATCGTTGAGTGTGACGCAAGCAACACTGGGTTAGGAGCTGTGTTGATTCAGAATGTAAACGGAGAAGAGCGTGTAATTTCGTACGCAAGCAAAACCCTGAGCCGTACTGAGCGCAATTATTCCACCACTGAAAGAGAGTGTTTAGCGGTTATTTTTGCAATTGAGAAATTTCGTCCGTGGGTAGAAGGAGTTCGATTCACCGTTGTCACCGATCATTTTCGTTACTTTGGTTGAGTAATCTTCAGAATCCAACTGGAAAACTCGCCAGATGGTCAGTTCGATTAAGGCAACACTCATTTGATTTGGTGCATAGAAAAGGAAAGTTCAATATAGTTCCAGATTGTCTTAGTCGTGGTGTTCCTTTAGAAAATCCAGAAGTTAACTTAGTAGAGATTAAACTTGATGCAGTAGACTTGTGGTATGAGTCTTTGAGAAAGAAAATTTTGTTGTCACCGAAAAGCTACCCACAATGGAAAGTAGAAGATGGGTTTATTTATAAGTTTATACCTTCCTTATTACCGCATTCGGCGAATGTTGTAGAGTGGAAATATTTGGTGCCAAAGTCTCAGCGTAGATGTCATTAAATCATGTCATGACCCCCTTCAGCAGGACATTTTGGTTCCTTAAAACTTTGTCTCGAGTCCAAGAATTGTATTATTGGCCAAAGATGATCTTTGACGTACGTAAATTTTGTAGGAAATGTTTGATTTGTGGTGCTCAAAACCACCCAATAGAGGTCCCCTTGGAATGATGGGAAAGGAGAAAGAAGTTGGACTACCATTCCAAACCATTGCATTAGATTTGATGGGTCCGTTTCCTCGTTCCAAACGCGGACATAAATGGCTCTTAGTTGTTGGTGATTGGTTCTCGAAGTATTCGATTTTGCAACCTTTACGTAGTGCTACCGCACATTTGATCGAGAAGTTTTGGAAGAAAAGGTATTTCTTGTCTACGGAGTACCACAATTTGTTATTTGTGATAATGGTCCACAATTAGTTGGACGTATTTTTAAAGCTTTGTGTGCAAGGTACGAAATTCAAAAATTTGGTATAACGCTGTTTATGCTCCCCAATGCAATTTTGTGGAAAGAATCAATAAGACAGTTGGTACAGCAATCCGTACATACGTAGAAGAACATGATACGTGGGATGTTGAGATATCAAAGATCCAATACGCGATCAACTCAGCAAAACATGAGTCCACCAACTATTCACCAAATTTTTAGTTTTTGGTCGTCAGGTACCTTTAAGTGGAAAAGCTTATAAGGATAATTTTATACCTGGTGAGGATGTTGATGTCGTCTCCAGTAGTAGACCTTCTTATGTTTTGGATCGTCAACTTTTGTTTGATATTTTGGAAGTGTCCGTGAAAATTTGCATGTAGCTTATCAACGTTCGTGTAAACGCTACAATCTTCGGAGAAGAGACATTTCATTCCGAGTCGGAGAGTATGTTTGGAGAACTAATAAGGTCCTCTCGAGTGCTAGTGATAAATTTTCCGCTAAGTTAGCTCCTAAGTTCGTTATGAGTAAAATTCGGAAAAAACATTCCAGTTTAGTATATGAGTTAGAAAACGAAGATGGAACAAGAGCAGGAAATGGCACATAAAGGACTTGAAACCAATTGGAGTATCAGATCCAAATGAAAATGATGATTTTGACGATTAATTCCGGTCCGGTCATCTCTTTGATATTAAGTAATGACGTAGTGGTCTGTTTTGTTTTGTTCCAATTCTTGATCTAGTGTCGGTCCACTAATATTGAGTATTTTGTTTGAGGAGTGAAATAAGTGGTTTGAGATTTTGTAAGTTTTGTAAGTTGAGGTGTGCCTTGGTGCACGCTGGTCGTTTTGCTCGCGCGTTGCTCGGAGATGTGTTTGGAGGATGTCTTTGACAGATATCCTTACAATGTAGAAGTAGGTGGGCTATTTAACTATTGGTCCTGATTTCTACATGTCAAGGTGGAGAGAATGAATTGTTCTTTCCTTGTTCCTTTTGACCGTTAGAAGTTCTTAGATTTGATAGGTCAAAGTTGACTTGGTGATTTTCACCGTTTGGTCCATCACTAATGAGATCAGTTGTTCGTTAGCAATTAGTGATAGGATGATCAGTAGGGTGTAGGATTCTACAACCCTAACTGGGTTATTTTGGGTTTGAAATTTGATGAGTAACCTGATGGTTAGGTTACCTTTGTTTTGATTATCTCTTTGTAATAAAGTGATAATATTTTGTATTTGAATTTGTTAAGTAACCGTATGGTCAGGTTACCTTTGTTTTGATTATCTCTTTGTAATAAAGTGATAATATTTTGTATTTGAAGTAACCGTATGGTCAGGTTACCTTCGTTTTGATTATCTCTTTGTAATAAAGTGATAATACTTTGTATTTGAATTTGATAAGTAACCTTTTGATTAGGTCACTTTTGTTTTGGTTATCACCTTGTGATGATGCTTAAATTTAGACCTATTAGTAGGGTATTTCTTTTGATTCTCACCTTATAGTGATGATATTTTGAATGGTAATGCTGTTCTGATGAGGAAGCATTCCTCTTTTTGTAAATAGAGCTAAATGAGCTCCTGGAAGTGAAGTTTTTTGAAATTAGAAGTAAATTGTAAGTGTTTGATTTTAGGTCAGAAATATTAGCCTTATTAGAAGTAGGAATCTCAAGTCAAGAAATTTTGTAAATTTAAATTCTTTTGTCCCGTGGAGTGTTTGACTCTCTAATTTGACCCCTCCCAATTTTGATTATTACCGATTGTGACTCCGATTTTGTCTCCCGATGGACGTCAGGTACACGTAGTTACCAACACACTCTCAATTATAAATGAAGGTCCCCCATTTGAGTAAATTTATAAAATTGCATAGTTGGTTAGGAAGATAGGAAAGGCTAGTATTGTTGTAAAAAAATTTTTTGTATTAGTTATATTTGAAGTTTTTTAAGAAAAATTTTTTCTTTTAGGAAAGAGGTAGTGTAACAATTTTATTTTTGCAGTAGGAGAATCCATTCATTAAACGTACAATGAATAGTAAAATACCTTTATTAATTAAAATAAATATTCAAGTAACAATCAAACTTTTATAGTATTATAATATCAAGGATTATTAGTCGAGTTGTTTCCGAGTTCGGTGTAATTTCACAGCCACTGGCGCGCGCGTGAGAGGTTCAAGAACTAAAATCCGGAACCTCCCACCATACAAGAAAGCAGCGAGGGCACTCGTCGATAGTTAAAAGTAGCGTCAAGATGCATTCTAAGAGAATGGCGAGTGACCTCCGAGTCGCTCTATGTTTGTGAAACACTTCCTGAGTAACGCGCAACGACCCATTTGAACTCGCAACGACCCATTTGAACTCGCAACGACCCATTTGAACTCGCAACGACACATTTGAAATCCCAACGAGAAATTAGAAAACTGCATGGATAACGTATATATCGCACACCACGTCGAAAATCGCAACTGTAAAATTTGAGACAACATGATCCCTTTGAAGTTACAATTTAGAAAGCTTAATTTGTTGGTTACGCAATGAAAATTTATTTTAGTAAATAAATTTAGACAACGGAAGATTACGTTACAAAGTAATGCTGCCGTGATCCAAGTAAGGAACCCGCTTTGCTCCTACACCTGTGTTAAAGCATGGAAAGCAAGTATAATTAGTTGCTGTTCCCGCGCTGCGAGGTAATTTCCATTACATCAAGGGACAACTGCTGCTCTTGGGTTCGTAATAGAATTAAGATTTCCTGAGTACTTTCCTTCTGAAAGTACATTATTTCATTTTGTTTGTTAGACGTACAAAATTGTTATTCAGTTTACCTGTAAATAAGCTGGTTTTCCCCAGTATTAAATTTGCTTTCACTTAGCTTCGTAAATACGTGATCACACGTGGCTTCAACGTAATTTAACAGCTGCTATTACATCACCTGTTTGTTTGTTCACTATTGTCAACAATTGCCCAATGGCTAACACATGTTTAGCATTTTAGTACAACCACTATTGATAACATTAGAGAATATCTTGGTGATTATTTTGACTTCAAACTAAATTTAAGTTTGTTAACCTAAAGAGAAAATTTCGTATATTCATTTGTAAATGACTCACACAGATCTGATTGGGTTATAAAGAAACTCTAGCATTTTTAGTTACATAGAATTATAAAATATTTGAGTAAGGATTAGTTGATAACCTTTACTACCAGTTTTGCAAGTACTTCAAATTTTTATTTTATTTAATTACAATGATACTTTATTTACTGAAACCAAGAAAATTCTTATTAGTAAATTAATATTCTTCATTTAAAGTTTTTTTATTCTGATCTAGTCTGATCAGACTTGGTAAACAAAAAGCAATAAGAACTAAAATTTTATGATCCCATTATGCAGAAAATATTCTCTATACTTTTTAGGTATACTTGAGGGACGCAAATAGTGTTCCCATTTTTATGTGACTTAATTATTATTCTTTCTTACAGGAACAGCGTCTTATTCTGTTAAGACAAGTTTGTGTACCAACGAAGGCGATCTCTTTTTTTTGGGTCTCCAAGTCCGCCCTTAAAAAAATAGCTATGCCCCTAAAATAAATCAATTTGGACTTGGTGGCGCCTGTTTGTTTTTTTGTTAAGTGTAACCTCCATAGATTTCGACTTACCCCCCCATTGCTCATAGCTCTACCCAAGGAATAGACCCCTAGTTACGTCGGAAGACTTTGTTTTGCTGACCCCCAACTTCTAGAGTCAGATGTATGTATTAAGAAGAGAGCATTAGTTAAGCTCAATTTAGGAAAGAATGTGACCGTTTGGGGTTAGCGATCAAGAAAATATAATACGTTTCAGTAGTATATGTCGAAACTTGTTTCATAACACAAATGTTTAACCGGCTAGAGTAATATTTTGATTTTGGCAATAATAATATTATAGTCTCACTTCTGTCATGATACAACCATACTACTTTTGTGATTTTTAACATGATTTCTCATTTTTAATTATTTGATTGTAACATTTGGACGTCAAGGGAAATAAAAATCAGATAAAAAAGGAGGAAAGGTAATTTAAAACTAACAGCTTATTATTGAAGTACCCTATATAATTTTAATATGTATACTAGTGTTCATAGGCATTGCATTTTAATAAAATTGGTAGTTCTATTCAATGCATAATCTTAAAAACGACAAAAATAAACATTTTTATCTCATCTCAGTTAAATATAAATTTGTTTTATTTGTTCAAACATACAACTGACCTTTCGTAAGGAAATCCATAAGAATATCCTGTAATAACAAAAGAATTTTGCTTTTTTCTTCGTGAACATTTTAATGAACCTTGGTTCTGTAACTTTGTGCATAGCTATTGTAAACAATTAAAAATTCTAATTGTGCAAGCAAAAGAGAACCACCTGCATAAAAAAATATCCCCAGCAGATAATAAATCTAAAATAATTTGGAAAATCATTAGAAAAGAAATCTCAAAAAACTTTAAATCTACTGATATGTCAATAATGATAAATAATGTCACAATAACTGACACTACAACAATTGCAAATTTATTCAAAGAACACTTTTTGCTTTCACAAAATTATAGTCATCTAACAGCAAACGACTTAGAAAGTATAAAAGCTAATTTATATCGTGTAGCTTCTCCCAATGCTAAATCAATTTTTTTAACTCCCTGCAATAAAGAAGAGCTACTAGAAATAATCAACGGTTTTAAAAATAAACAATCGGCAGGTTTTGATGAAATTCCCATAACAGTTATCAAACTTTGTAAGAATATATTTGCTGACCATCTTGTGCATATATTTAACATTTTATTGGAACATGGCATTTTTCCCGAATGCTTTAAAATATCAAAAATTATTCCATCCTAAAAAAGGGTGACCCACACAACATATCCAACTACAGATCGGTTTCACTTTTATCTAGCGTTTCTAAAATTTATGAGAAAGTTATTTGCAATAGGTTAATTACTTTTTTCAAGGATTGCAGTATTATATCTAAACTACAGCACGGATTCATTAAAGGCAAGAATGT
This sequence comes from Platerodrilus igneus, assembly GCA_036346225.1. Taxonomy (NCBI): domain Eukaryota; kingdom Metazoa; phylum Arthropoda; class Insecta; order Coleoptera; family Lycidae; genus Platerodrilus; species Platerodrilus igneus. Next base: position 22,200 of record JARFIW010000889.1, on the reverse strand, counting down.
TGATACTGCACTATTTAGCATTACCAAAGATATATATTTTGGTCTAGATGCTTAGATGCACACAGGTTGTATTTCATGTGATTTTAGTAAAGCATTTGACACAGTGGTGCATCAAATATTGTTAGTTAAATTATAGCATTATGGAATTAGAGGAGTAGCATACAGTTTAATAAAATCTTATTTAACAAATCGTAAACAGAGTGTTGCAATCACTAGTAGTGATGGAAGAACAACTTTCTCATCAGAAGTTCTTGTAAATTGTGGAATCCCTCAAGGCTCTATCTTGGGACCCCTGTTTTTTCTTATTTATATTAATGATCTTCCTGCGAACGTTAAATATGAGTCTTGTCACTTATATGCAGATGATACAGTTATTATTCACACAGCAAAAAGCTTGGTAAATCTTGAATCCGCAATGCAAAAGGGTCTTAATAGTATTAGTAAATGGTGTAAATTAAATCAAATTACATTAAACTTTTATAAAACTTGCTATATGTTAATGGGCAAACCAGATAGAAGAGCTATGGATATTCTTGAAATAAAAGCTGTAAATACCCTTAAATGCTTAGGTATCACCACTAATAGTTTACTCAATTGGGATAACCACATTTTGAAAATACACAAGTGGCTAGTAAAAGCTAATTTTGCATTGCGCAAACTTATCAGTGTGGAGTAATATTTTGGGGCATGTCAACCTTTGCACGCATAGTATTCCTTGAACAGAAAACAGCTATTCGTATAATTAGTAAAACCAATAGGCACCAAAGTTGTAGAGAACTATTCATTTCTTTACTGATTCTTACTTTTCCTTGTGTTTACATTTTAGAATCTCTTTGTTTTGTTCACAAATACAGAAATTCTCTTTTAAAAGTCTTTAAAAATGACACTAGACAATCTGGACAGGTACTGATAATTCCTATGCATAATACAAGGAAATTTGAAAGCAGCATACTATATATGACACCCAAATTATACAACCGCCTCCCAAACAGATTTAAGAACCAGACACTATATGCCTTTAAGTTAGCTTTGAAAATGATATTACTAGAGAAAGCATACTATTCAGTACTTGAATTTATTACAGATAAAGATATTTAAGTCAGTTTCCTCTTTAAATATGTAAGGCTTGTTTTAAAACTGTTAAACTTTAAAGATTTGTTTAAAACTTTAACTACTGGTAGTATATAATTGTGTTATACGTTAAACTTAATGTTGCTATGTACTTAAACTATATGACTTATGTTCAACACATGTAAATGTTTGGAATAAATGCGACTACTACTACCACTACTACCACGAGAATATCCTCGTAATTACAGTCCCCTGGATTACTCGTCGTACAGAGGAAATCATATTAGACTAGACATAGTTGGCGTCCTCTAAACTTGATGGATTAAAAAACCTACCAGGGAAAGTGCTAGTAATAATGTAATGGCACCTGGTTAGTAAAAATTTTGATCATTAACCAATTTTGTTCCACTTTCTGCCATTTTTGCTATAGAAACCCGCTCCAGCACCACTGTAGTTGGCCAGTGCATCTTTATTTCGTTACCGTTCATTTACATTTCCAATGCTCCACCTGAAGGTACTACATTGGCCAGGAGGCGAGTTTTTTGTTGCCTGGAAATTTAGAATTTTGCCGAACCCTTGCCGTTCCAGGCAAGGTAGGGATCTTTAACGTGAGTGACAACACTCATACACGGGACCTCCATTTAACCTCTCATCCGAACGAGGGCGTAATATTTGTGAAAAATGCTCACCTGCCATTTTTCAATTTTTATTTTGTTACCGGATTCCTGCACCTTTTGAGCAATTCCAAATTTAAAACTTGCTTCAAATACCCCATACCCATAACACATTTAGTAAAAAATTTGGGGGCAAAAAAAACAGAAGGGAGGGGGCTTATTTTCAATGCAGGCACTACAAGAGATAAACATTTTTACATATCAAAATGTATTTTAATTAACCCTACCTACTAGAGAGTGGTTACAGACTGCAAATTAATGCTAGCACAGTTACTTGCATTAAATCACCGCAGATGGCTAATTGTGAGCAGTCCTGGACAAAGCCCTCAGAAAACCAAATACTGCTAGTTCAAAAATTAAAATCTAAGGGTGCGTAAAGACAATGTAGACTCCAACAGAAAACTAAAAGTTGTTTTTATAGACAAAACTTGGTTCTTTTCAAAAGGAAATCCACAATTCATGACAAGATAATAGTATTAGAAGTGTGATGAAGCCAAGTGGGTATGATAGAAAACGCTTTGTAGTAGTTCGTACTGAATCAAACAAGGTTTACTAAGTGCTTCTGTGCCGTGCTTCCAAATCAAATAGTACCAGTTATCATGGTAAAATAAATTGAGATACATTGTTACAATAAAGTGAAAATTTTTACAGAGAATTTAATAAAGAACCTAGAAGAACCGCCGTTAATCATGTTAGATAATGCACCTTAACATTCAACATTACTCAACAAAGCGGCAACAGCAATCTTAGATTAAGGCTGACATATTTCAATGGTTTATTACATACATGTTCAGTATACTACACAGATGTTTTACAAGTGAATCACTCTAAGAAGCTGTGGCCATAAAGTTCTGAGCCTGCCACCATATCATTGTCGATTTAACACAATAGAGATTATTTGAGCACGTGCAAAGGGTTATTATAATAAACATATAGGAAGAGATGGTTATGATGACGACAAGGTGTTCGATATGTGTCCAAGGATTCATGGCAAAAATATATTCAACATATTGAAACACTTGTAAGCGAATGGTTCCTACATAAAAAAGCACTAGATATAGCTGTTAATGTGTTAATAATAGTAGTCGATCGTGACAGTGATATGTCAATAGGAAGCAACAGCAATTAAAAAATTCTTCAATCATTTCTTGATCCCTGCTGTGTATTCAAAACTATTGTATTGTAATCTAAAGTAATTCTTGAAGTAAAAATAAATCTTGGAACATTATTTAGCTGTCAGTTAGAGTCAATCACATTTATGTAAAAACTGTTTAGGAAATCATATTAGTGCTCGTAATTACTTATATCCATTTTAAATAGATGATACCCATAAAAACAAAAATGTAAATCTGAAGAATTTATAATACGTTAACCTAACTCACATTCCATGAGAAGCCACGCTTAAATTAAGACGATTTTTTCTTATTAATACGTACGTAACGCGAAAGAATTTAATTTATTTTCTATATCAGGTTATTAACATTTATTGATATAAAATAGGGAAATTTGTGCGTTCTTATTTTGACAATTGTCATTCTCACATATGTTAAATATCCACAGTTACCAAGTTAAACTTCATCATCATTAAGTCTTCAGTCCTGGAACTAGTTAGACGCGTACCCTCATTGTTTCCTATTCTGAATTAACCTACACATTTCCCTGAAATTTGCACAGTCTGCATCTATCACTATCTGATCTAGGTCTACATCTGCCTCCTATTTCCTATCTCTGCTTGTAATATATCCCATACTATTCCCCAAAAATAGAACGTATTCTGCCCTTCTATTTCTCCTATTTTTTTTCCACAGATATCCTTGTTCCCCTACTATTTCTATAACCTATTTGTTATTAACTTTGTCTGTCCATGCTATCATCGTCATACATCTGAAGCACAGCATTCCAAAAGGCTGCTACCGTTTTTCTGTCTGCTTTTCCTACTACCTGTATTTCATATGTATACTGTACTGTGCTCCACACCTATGCTTTCAACAATTTTCTTCTTGTTTCTATGTTTGTTGTTTTTCATCATAGGTGCTGTTATTTCTTGACAGATACAGTTCGGTTCCCTTCTATTGTTTTACAATTATATACCCTATTTCTCCGACATTCAGTGGTTGTGAAGTTAAATTTAACAAAGTTAAAACATTAATACAATCTTTGCGTATTTAAGGATTGACAATTACCTCACAAATATTTATTAATATACATATACTTCTTTTAGAATAAAACTTTTGAGTTATAGGAATGTTATATATTACAATGACTATAATTTTAAGAGTGACTAATTAAATAAAAGCATGTTAATTATGAGCAGTAAATTCTACAATAATCAAAATGTTTGGAAATAAAATCGAATTAGCAATGCTGCTTTTTCAAATAAAACTTATCAATAAATATAGGTGGATGATCATTTGACTTTGAAATTCGTATTGATTAAGACTAATACAAATGATAACATGATGGTCTTCTTTCCTGATGCCAACTGAATACTTCTATATGTAATACAATTAATATTTCAATAACTTAGTAATGCTAAATGCAAATTAAAATTCAATAATCAATCAAAGATTTTTATTATTAAAAATCATTTTGAAATTGTCTTTTGAAACATCAACAGATACCAAAGTACAAGACTTTCAATTTCTATTCTTTTTCGACCGTTGGGCACATTTTTATATCACAAAAAATGTGCTTGCTTAAAAGAAAAAACTCATAATAAAATTCAAAGTAAAAGCATTCATTGAACTTCTTATGTCAAATCAAAATTAAGTATTTTGCAAACAATTGGGCAACATCTTTGTTGGAGAAATGAGCTTAAGTCGTCTCAAAGATGCCTAGCTTGTATTCTTATATGTGATTGAGGCTTTGAATAAGTTGTATACTTTGACATTCAGTTATCACAGTAAAATAGTTTCCATACAACTACACCACTGAAGATGGAACATAAGAACTAGAGAAAGGTTCACCGCTGATGTTACGAGAAAAAGGCATGTGGTTGAATATAAATCACTGATTTTACTTCAATCTGTTCTCGAGTTCTGCATTAATAAACCTCAATATAACATCCAAGAACTTCGCTTAATGCAAATACACTCAAACAGATACAGGTGCTGGCCTTGCTATATTCTCAACAAATATTGATTGTGCAAAAGGATAAATAGAAAAACTATTCATTCGGCAAATGTCTAAATGTTGGGGGACCTTGGTAGCCTCAGGTTGCTTAACGCCCTTCGTATACCACCGAATATCGGTGAAATAGGATAAATATTTAGAAAACAATAGAAGGGAAGTCGTGCTGTATCTAACAGAGGAGAGAGGTCCTGTGTTCGAAGACAACAAATATAGAAACAAGGAAAACATTGTTGAAACCATGTGTGGTACACAGCATTCTATGACTATGAAATGGGGACAGTACGAGAAACAGACAATAAAAGGTAGAAGCCTTTCAGAATGTGGTGCTTTAGATGTATGATGATGAAAGTATGGGCAGACAAAGTTAATAACAAAGAGCTTATAGGGGAAGAAAGCTATCTGTGAAAAAAAAAGAAATAGGAGAAATAGAAGGATAGAACCTGTTCTAAGGCATTGGGGATTAGTGTGGGATATATTACAGTCAGAGATAGGAAAAAAGAGATGTAGAGGTAAAGCTAGATTAGATTATTGCACGCAGATGCGAAAGATGTAGACTATGGAAATTTTAAAGAAATGTGTAGGTTAGCTCCGAACAGAAATCAATAGAGTTACACGTCCAACGAGTTCCTAGACAAAAAACCTAATGAAGATGACTGAAGCAAGGAAATTTTATGTGGAAAAGCCATCATCGGTATAGCAATGTCAAAAGAATTGCGGTGACAGGGTAAATGTTAATGTAATGTATAATTTTTGTATTTAAGCCATGTTATTTATAATTTTGTATTTCTTTATTTTCTTTTCTCATTTATCCATAGAAACACACTCTCACACCACCACACTTAGCCGACACATCCTTATATTATTACGAGTCCTCCGACCTTCAGGAAAAATCAAAATTTATCAACTTCATGTACATTTTACCCTTAACAGGTAGCACATTCTAACAGTGACTTTATATCATTTCTATTTATAGAGAAGCGAAAAGGCAGCAACAAACTATTAACAAAGAAATTCCATGGTTATTCGGCATTTTTTGCTCTGGATATACTGGTTGTGCAAACAGTCTATATTTTCTAGTTTCACTTTTTTATTCTGATTTTTAATATGGCCCTGCCCCACACAGGGTTTTTCAAGGTCGCCTGCTTTCTGATAACAATACTAATGACACTGACTTACTCTTCATCGTGGAAAACTAGTCACTGGTACGAAAAAATAACCTTTCATAATCGCATGTGTATATAAAAGGCATTTTGCAATAAAAATAATAAAAATTGCAGATTCCTTCAATTTAAGGATGAACATATACATATGTTACTAAAAACTATAAATGTAGAAGCAAAAGGCTAAATGATCAGACATAATTGTGATCGCAGGTGAAATAAAAAAGCCTCAAATATGCATGCTATCATGCTCCTGAAGAAGGTAACGAAAACATGTATCACTGACTTCAAAAAAATCCAGGCATTTCTAGAACAAACTTTCATAAGAAGTATGTCTTTCTAAGATATAGAATGTACTCGAAAAAAGAATTCGTAAAGAAACTAGCTGTAGCAGCATAGCATGTTCAGAAAAGCCAAGTTTATGTCCTGACTTTCGAACAATAGCACACTATTCAAAATAATAAATAGATTCCTGTATTATTTCAATCATATTTACTAATATTATTTTTTGATATAGATTATCATTTGATTGAACAAAAATTCCAATCTTTCATTTAGCACATATTTGTGTCTGCACAAAATCAACACTTTTATACCCTACGTTGTCAGGATGCTGATCAGCATATGTCATATATCAGCGTTGTGTTGATTTTGAGAAAACATCGTTTGATAAAAACAGTACACTGATCTCCATCTCAAAAAAATTTTAAACAATTGCAAAAATACATATTGGTATTATCATTGATTATCAGAAATTATATAAAACGCATATAATTTATGCATATCCTTTAAAAATATATAATGTACCAGTTTCTATTTTCTCTTTAAAAGTACGTTGTTGTCGAGCTAAATTGGCAAAGTGACATAAGAAATTGGAAAAGTGACACAAGAGCTCGGAAAAACGATTGCCGGGATCATATGTGAACAATTACATCAAAAACAAAGTAGGCATGTTAAGTCAGTGGCCATGATAGTAGTGTTTTTATCTTTCAGTACGTTCTTGTGAATTAATTGTTACAAGTTTGTAAATTATTAAAAAATTTAAATATTGCTGTAGTTCTACTATCGACAAATTATTTGTGGCTGTACCAAAAATTTTGTACATGCCAAACTCGGGAAGTGTCCTTACAGGGCTCGCATGCTTTCAGTGGTCCACCTACGGCATTCCCTGAAAACCGCATGCTCACCCTGTAAAATACCACTTTCCAAGCTTTGCATGTAAATAACTATTTAAGTATCATATTTACTTACTATCATTTTTCAATTTGAAGTTGATATGGTCACATTTGTCATTTATAACTTTTTGTTAAATTTTTTTAATTGCTTGCAATTTTATTTTTAATATGCTTTACAAACTTATGGTTTAGTCTCCTACCTGTAAATTAATACTTATACCTCATCATCATTAGGTCTTCAGTCCTGAAACTGGTTAGACGCTTACCATCATTGTTTCCTATTCTGAACTAACTTACCGATTTCCCTGGAATTTGCACAGTCTGCATCTTTCACTATCTGATCTAGGTCTACATCCACCTATTTTTTCCCATCTTTGCTTGTCATATATACCATACTATTCTCCAAAAATGCCTTAGAACGTATTCTGCCCTTCTATTTCTCCTATTTTTTGTCCCCAAAGATATCCTTGTTCCCCTACTGTTTCTATAACCTATTTGTTATTACCTTTGTCTGTCCATCCTCATACATCTGAAGCACGGCATTTCAAAGGCTGATACTGTTCTTCTGTATGCTTTTCAGACTGCCTGTATTTCATAGGCATATTGTCTGTGCTGTGGTCCACACATATGCTTTCAACAACTTCTTGTTCTGTTTGTTGTCTTTCATCATAGGCGCTGTTCTTTCTTGTTAGATGCAGTTCGGTCCCGTTCTATTGTTTTACAATTATATACCCTATTTCTCCGACATTCAGTAGTTGTGAAGGGGGGGTAAGCAGCCTGTGGCTACCAAGTTCCCCCAGCACTTGAACAATTACCGATTTAATATTTTTTCCAATATATCTTTTTGCACAGTCAACATTAGTTGCAGATATTTCACAACCAACACCTGTAGTTGTTTATAATAATCATCAGATTTATCTGCGCTTATTTTTTCGTCAATAGGTTTTCTGTCTCAAAACTGGTTGGACACATACCTGCACTTATTTATTTTCTGAACAACCCTACATAGTTCCCTGAAATTCTCACAAGCATGTATACAGCTCGGTTCCCCTTCTATAGTTTTCTAATTTTACGCCCTGTTTCACCGATATTCAGTGAAGGGGGTTAAGCAGCCTGTGGCTGCCAAGATCCCCCAACACTTTGCCGAAATAATAGTTTTCCAGTAAATCCTTTCACACAATTACCATTATTCGAAAATATTGCCCATCAAATACTTGAAGTTGCTTATAATAATCATCATGTTTAAGTGCAATTACTTTCTTCGTCATTAATTTATCCATCTTGGGACTGGTTGGATGCGTACCTCCATTGATTTCTATTCTGAGCTAGCCTACACATTTCCCTGAAACTCCTATGGCCTACATCTTTCACTATCTGTGTGCAGTAGTCTAACCTAGGTCTACCTCTTCTTCTCTTTTTACCTATCTCTGCTTCTAATATATTTCGCACTATTCCCTCATGCCGTAGTATGTGGCTTATCATCCAATCTCTCCTATTTTTTACAGTTTTCCACATATTTCTTTCTTCCCTTACCATTTTTAGTACCTCTTCGTTCTTAACTTTGTCTGTCCATGATATCTTCATCATTCGTCTGTAGCACCACATTTCAAAGGTTTCTAACTTTTTCTTGTCCGCTTCTCCTACTGTCCAGGCTTTACAGCCGTACAGTGCTGTGCTTCATACATATGTTTTAAGCAATCTTTTCCTTGTTTCTATGTTTGTTGTCTTTGAACACAGTAGTTGCTTTTTCTTGTTAAATGTAGCAGGACCTTGTGCTAATCTTTGTTTTATATCTTTTGTGCTTTTCCCATCTTGCGTTATTTGACTTCCTAGGTAGCAGAAATCCTTAACCTCTTGTAAGTTCGTGTTACATACTTGAATTATGGTTTTTTATTTATTTTCCCCACCTTTGCATACTAGAACTTTAGTTTTATTTTTGTTAATTTCCATACCCTATCCCTCCGTTAGAACAGTTTCCATTTCATTAAGGGCAGCTTCTAACTCTTCTTTGCTAGATGCTAATACCGCTATATCATCTGCAAATCTAAGCATATCAATTTTTTGTCCCTGCATAGTAATTCCAAATGTCTTCCTGCATTTGACAGTATTCATTGCCTCTTCAATGTACAAGTTAAAAATTAATGGGGATAAGGCACATCCCTCTCTCCCCTTTCCTAATGTTTACTTCTCTACATTCCTGCTCCAATTCTATTACTGCTGTTTGCTCTTTGTATATGCTATGTACTATTCGTCTATCCCTATAACTCATTCCAATCTTTCTGAGTATTACAAACATTTTTTTCCATTTTACATTGTCGAATGCTTTTTCCAGATCTACAAACCCTATATACACGCTTTCCCCTTTTTCTATTGTTTTCTCCATTATCACTCTCAGAGCTAGGATAGCCTCCCGTGTTCCCCTGTTTCGCATAAACCCAAATTGGTCTTCTCCTAGTATTTCTTCAGCCCGTTTTTCCATTCGTCTTTGTACAATTCTAGTTAATATTTTTGACACATGTGCTATCAAACTTATTGTTCGAAAATTTTCACATCTATCTATGTCTTTCTTTTTTGGTATAGTTACTATGATGTTACGTTTAAAATCTTTGGGTATTTCGCCTGTCTCATACATATAGCTTACAAGTTGGAAGAGACGTTCTGTTACTACTTGTCCAGCGGCTTTTAGAGTTTCTGCTTGCACCTTATCTGTACCCAGCACCTTACCATTTTTCAGACCCCTTAATGCTAATGCAAATTCATCTCTAAGTATAGGATAATGATATCCCAAGTCATCATTTTCAATATCTGATTCCTGTTCTAATGCAGTTAGTTCTTCTCCTGCATATAAATTCCCTATATATTCTTGCCATCTACCCACTTTCTCTACATTTTCTATAATGACGTTTCCTCCCGCATTCCTTATATTTTTGCTATACGGTTTTATATCCCTAAAATTGATTTTAATTAGTTTGTATGCTTCATCTGTCTTTCCTACTTCAATCTTAGTTTGTACCTCTTTGCACTTTTCATCAATCCATTGTTATTTAGCTTTCCTGCATTTGCGAATAATTTCCCATTTTATGGCTTTGTATCTCTGTTTTCCTGTTTCGTCTGATTTATTTTTGTATTTTCGTCTTTCTTCTATTAAATTCAGGATATCCTTTGTTATCCAAGGTTTCTTATTCTCTTTTTGTGTATATCCCAAAATATCTCTGGCCGCCATGTCTAGGCTGGATTTAATGTTATTCCATTCTGCTTCTACTTTCTTAGTATCAGATATTTTTCCGATATCTTTGAGCAATTTATTTGACTTTTTTCGAATCTTTCTTGAATATCTTTATCTTTTAGTTTCTTTAAGTCCAAGTGCCCTTTTCCGTTCCTTTTTTAAGATTTTTAAATTTAAGTGCGGCTTTCATAATTACGATGTTGTGGTCAGTGTCTATATCTGCTTCTGGGTAGCTTCTACAGTCTTTTACTATTACTTTCTAAACCGTTGTCTAACAAGAATGTAATCTATTTGATATCTTCCTATATCTCCTGGCATCTTCCACGTATATCGTCTTCTAGCATGATGTTGAAATAATGTGTTTGTGATGATTAAATTGTTCTTGTCGCAAAATTCTACCAGCCGATTTCCCCTGTCGTTTCTCGTGCCTAAACCAAATAAACCTACTACCGCTCCTTCCCTACCCTCACCTACCACTGCATTAAAATCCCCCGTAATTATTAAATTTTCATGTCCTTTTACGTGTGTTAATATGTCTTCGATGTTTTTGTATATCGCTTCTACTTCTTCGTCACTGTAGCTAGAGGTGCGCATGTATACTTGTATTATTACTGTGTTTACCGGTTTAGATTCTGATCTAACCATGAGTACTTTTTCGTTCTTTTGTAAGTAATTTTGTACACAGTATCCTACGTTTTTCCGCATAACTATTCCCACGCCCAATTTTCCTTACTCTGCTCCTGTATGAATTACCCTGAAGTCTCCACTCCAAAAATCCCCCGCCTCTGGCCACCGAACTTCGCTGATCCCTACTATGTCTAGTGATAACCTATTCATTTCGATTTTTAGGTTCTCTAGCTTACCTACTTGCTCCATACTTCTAACATTCCACGCTCCGAATCGTAAAATGTTCCACTCTTATTCGTAACTTTCCGATCGCATCCTCCAAAGTAGTCCCCTCCCGGTAATCCGAATGGGGGACTATTTTAACTCCGGAATCTTTTACCCCAGAGAATGCCATCATTTTATTATAATTTAGGTACGCTGTTTACTTGGGAGGTAATGTGGTGGCTTCACGTTGCCTGCCACATCGCGGTAGTGTGTCTTAGACTACCATACCCACCCCTATGGTCTCTGTCAATCTAAGTACCGAAAGAGTCGCTGCCCTCTTTCGGGGACCTGTCTTAGTCTGGTTCCTCACTAAAGACCCTACTACTTTGGTTAGACCTGTAGTTTAGCTCGTTAGCTCATTAGAACACGCAAGCCATTTCACCTGTTCTAGTAATCTAGAACTTCGGCAAGGTACAGGTCCATTCGAAATGAACTTATACCTATGCTTGCATTATTTTTAAAGTGCATACCAAAAATAATTAACATTAATCACAGTTGAATATTTTCCTAATCGTTTAACGTTACCTTAATTACTACTTACTGTAATTTTTCAAATACCATTATAAAAATTCAAAATATTTCAAAATTTATAAAGTGGAGAAACGTTAACTATGAAATACGTGCAATACCTCACATATTCTGGGTCACCGATTCTGTCAATACCCTACACTTTAGAATCGCACTAATTATGAAAAAATACAAACAAAAGTGATTTATAAAAATGTTCTCCGTGTTTATTGGTTAAATTATTGTAATATGCTCCGACAAGGTTTCAACCATTTGAATAATAATTTTTTATAGTTAAACTGCTAATCCACATGCAAGCATTTCAATAGCCATTGTTGTCTAAGGTGTCCTATATTTCAGCAACTATTACCTTACAGTTTGTAACTCAATGCAACACCCACTTAAATAAGTACAATCTAATGCAGCAAAGCATAATGTCCAATTTCCTCTATGTCATTAGTGACTTCTTACACAATAGGTTACCAAGAAATAATTGAAGTTCATAGGTATTACATAACTTTTCAACCACAGGAAAGATTCTACTATACAAAAAGTTAAATTAGTCATTCATGTCAGTAAAATAATTTTGTGAACTAATTTCCTCAAAATTTAGTTTATTTTGCAATCTTTAAACTGGACTAGAATATTAATATGTGGGGTATTGCTGTACAACGAAATTGTGAGATTTTGAATGTCAAAAAAACTATTAGAGCAAATTATTTAACTTGACATCTTAATTCAATAAATCAAAACCTGTTAATCGAATTTTCGAAAGCTTCATGTAATGCTGCAGAAGGTTGGTACGATCTGTTGAAGGGGTAGGTTTCCATGCTGGGACTTTAATTTCAGATGGAATTTCTACGGTGGATGCAGTTGCTTTTGTATCTGTTTGATTAACATAATTGGCAGAAAATATTCTAAACTTAACATGCTTCTAGAAAAACAAATTTCAATAACAATCTCATTTATTTTCAGGAAAATAACCTTTAATATAGCACTACGGCTGTTCACAGTACATAACTTTCTACATTTGTTTGAACTAAAAATTTTTAATGTGAACATCGTGCACAACAGCACATTTTCAAACTGTTACCATACCAAACAGTCACTTGAAATAAGTCTATACCTATCCAAATTTCCGAATATTTGTGATTTTGATATCATATGAGGTGAGATAATCTCCTATCCTAACCTAAAATTTAATATACCTGAGTATTAAAGTTCAAGTGTTGCAAACCTAAGTTACAGCACCACAGGAACACCAACTCAATCGCATATACGCCAAGGGTAAAAAATTAGTCAATAAAGACAGGAAAATATGTGACAATCCAGTTAAAGATAATTTTTACGTTATCCGATATGGTGTCAACAGTGCAACTCATATATTAAAATTTATAATCTTACTTTGAAAGTGTAACCGTTTTCTTAAATAATCTTAGGTATCTTGAATTTTCTTATTGTCACTATAATGTCAAAAATTGTTTTCGTTGATATACATATTAATTTGTCTGTAATCTGCTGTAAATTAAAGGGTTTTTTTACAATCACTTATTCTTTCTACTTCTAGGAAGTTTGAAAAATTGTACAGCATTTACCAAAAAATATTAAGAAACTCAAATTTATTAACAAAACAATTAATGATATGTAACTGTAAAACGTACCGGGATTATTAAGGGCGCGATCGGATGTATGGTTGGCTGCCTAAAATCCATCAAAAAACAGGTTATTCTGTTTGGTAAATAACTTTTGTTGGATTGAAAATATGCAAAAATGTAACTCCACCATTAGACTCACAAAACTTTGTACTTTCTAACGAAGGTTTGCTTTTTTTTCTAAAGTGCAGTAATAAGCAAGAAATAGCTGTTAAAAGTAATGGTAAAAATTCACTTACTTTATTTTAGTTACTACATCTAACATAATCAATTTGTATATAAAAAAAGCATTCGTTGGATAGCAGAATACATATATAATCGTTCTGTTAAAAAAAATTTTAAAAATATTGATCATGATAGCCGTAGTGTACTGAATGGATTTTATTGAATTATAACATTAATTGTACGCCATTTTAATAGAAGTTGTTCACGACTTCTTCCGAAGATGGCACTGTTAATGATGTGTAGAATAAGGTTTAAAACCAGAAAATTTCAAATTGAATTATTTTGGACTTTGTTTTTGTCGCATTGAAATGAAGTAAACTAATACTATATGGTGAATTACCTTTTGATAAGTGTAAAATAATAATGATTGGATTAATTGCGAATATTTATGAAGCCAAAAATGACATAACCTCAACATCCATGGTTGTTTGTAAACTTTCATGTTTATGTTTACAAGCGATAAGTAAATTATTACAGCAGTGTTGCTTTGTGAAGCTTATACTATTTATAATAGTTTTTAAAAAAAAAGGGTAGTGTGTCGTATCCCAAAACGTAACTTGATACTCTACAATATTCAATATAAGCAAAATATTGCATCATGTTAGCAAGAGTAATGTTTATTAAAATATCTTAGTGGAACCATTGCAGGGAAATAGGATACATTTTGTTACAAATTAGGTTGCGAGTTTGGTATTCAGCAAAATGATTACCAATTTGAACGATCTGGGGAAGACATTGTCAAAAACGATGATTATTCCTACATCATTTTACACTTCACTTTGGGGATGTTCATTGTTTTATGTATCTTCACCAGGGGTCTGCAATGCTAATTATATTTTCAATTTGAAAAGTGTCAAAATTCAGCTTTGAATATATAGGCAACTTATTAGTGTTCCCATTCCTTACCCCCACGTAGCAGACTTCCGTCATTTTTTGGTCATACATAGTTCACATGTAACGTAAAATAGATGTGATAATAACATTTTCTCAAATTGTGCTGCCGGCAAAAAATTATTATAATAAACAATAAACTTCAAAACTCCCACTAATTATGAAATATATTTTAGGCTAAATTAAAAATAAAAATGGAAAAGTTTATTTAGGATTAAACAATTTACGAAACTAGACCTAACACAATAGTTAAATAATGACAAAACTAGCTTCCGACAACAGCTTTTTCAATTGTAGGGTTAGTATAGACCGACAAGCATATAGTTGTTTAAGTGCTATATACGACCTTTTTATTAACCTTGCAACATGTGACTTAAAGCGTAGATCATCGTCAAGTATTAAACAGAAATTTCTTGAAGAACTAACTAATGGAAGAGGTATTGTTAATTATGACTTTTATCTTATCCTTAACACAATCTCTAATTTTCTTTGTGATCCGAAACAACATCAGCATCAATAGTACCTGCATGAACAAATAATTCATCACTTGATAAATATATGGAATCAATAAAGAGTACTGCTGTTATTTACTATGCGCGTAGGTTCGTTTATTACTTGGATGAATCCATAAGAATCAATGCAGTGTGTGATAATATTACTTAAATTGAAAAGATTCACATTGACATCACCTAAACATATTATATTATCCATCATTGATGCTAAATAAGATAATATATTATCTAGTTCATCAACACAACTAAGCAGATTAGAGTTTGGGGATCTGTATACTGTGCCTACAGTAAAAGTTTTGCGATTTAATTTAAACATTATCCAAAATATATTCAAGTATACGAGTCAATTGCAAACCAAACAAAATAACCTGACATTTAAGTTCCTTCCTTACGTACACACCAACCCCACCCCCTGGACCTTTCCTTGTGGTAGCCAACACACTTGGCCGATTTAAAGTGTCACGTTGCTGGTATTGATGTAATGATTGTATCCTTTTTTAACTTTTGAAAGCAAACAAGTTTTCTGTAAACGAGTCGATATAAATTTATTGCACAAATAATAATGACAATAAAACTTAAATCTAAATTTCTTGTATAAAAACTCTAGCAGGTCATGAATGGTTAAACATCAATCGCTAAACATTAATAATTTGTTAACATAAATATTGCACAATAAATAATGCAATTTGGTGACCGTTACCATACACTTGTGTATTGTGTTTGTGTTGGTCTCGTGCTAATAAAACCAACTAAAATTACCGCGTAGGTAATACTGGTTATTCTGATCAGTATCACAGCCACTGCTATCACTATTTGTATCACCCACTTTGATAATTAAAGGTTCGACAACATCAAACTGCTGTACTATAGCCCACCATTCCATCATACATTTTCTGCATGTGTGATACATTTTGCCAATATGACCCATCTATTCTTTGCAAAGATTCTTGCCATATCAAGTTGACATTTGTGTCATTATAAAGTTGGTTAAGTCGTCCAACATTTTTATTGTAATATTTTTACAGTTCGCCCATACCAACTCTATAGGATACTGCAGTGATACGGAGGTAACCGCAAAACTTTGTGTCCGTACATTTCTGCTAGGGTATCTATTTCATAAATTTTTGGTTGTGGATGTTTTTAATTAATGATAATAGTTCCCTTTTAACGTGTGACTGCCGCAACTAACATTGTGTTTAATCAAGTAATCAATGATATTTAGCATTGTCTAGAATAATTACACTGGGTTTGCTTAAATTAGGAATTAAACGTTCTTCAAACCATTTTGTAAATAATGCTGCATTCATGTCTCCATGATAGTCAGCACTTGGAGATTTTGTAAATGCAAAAGTGCTACATTGGGGATGAATCCAGTTTTGTTGCCTGCATGTACGACTATGAACCTGTAATAAAAATATCTCTATTAAATGTAATTTTAACTTTAAAAACTAACCGTTTTCCTTTTCCAGGAGGTTTTCTTTACACTGAGCTTTGAACCATCATGCCAACTCTTCTTAACAGAACCTCGACTAAAAATCCACGTCTCATCCAAGAAAACAGGATCATAAAGTTACAATTGTTTGTACATTTCATATGCTCTTAAAACTTCACTCGTGCAGCAGCAATATGTTCCTGTTCAAGCACAGCCCTTCTACCATCGTCCAATTTAAAAGAAAACCAATTGTTGATAGAAGTCTCGTCAGACTAGACTGGCTGAAGTTAAAATTTGAGCGGTTACAATTTCTTGTCGTAAAGATTTAACAGTTACATGGAGCCCTAAAAGCATAATACTAAAAACACTAAATAAAATTGTTATGAAAACTAAATTACATTTGGAATACATTTCGTAAATTTTCGTTTAACCGCATCTATTACAAAACCATCTACATCAGACGATTTAGACTTGTTAAATTTTCGGTGCTTGCTCGGTGACTCAGGAACTTTATTTTCTTTTCGGGCTTCTAAAACTTTCTTTTTTTAATGGAACGAAGAGAACTCAGTCCTATCCCACAAGCCTCAGATGTTCGCTAACAATAAGCAACAGTTAAAACACAACATATCACTTGAAAATTTGATTATACCTGCAATACTGACTCAAATGGGGCCAAGGTTCCATGATTATCACGTTCTCTTTCAAAAAATGTTAGAACATTCATCACCAACAACTGAGCTTGAAAGTTCAAATGTTTGTTACGAAGCGTGTTCATTTTGATAAGTGTTGACCAAACACTATTCAATGTGTAGAAGGTTCTTAGTTTAAAAAAAACTGTTTGTTGTATATCAGAATTATCTTTAAAAGAAAAGTAGTAAATCGCAAGTGAAATAACATAGCACTAATTCTAACCTAACCTTAAAAATGTTTGACAATTAATTACAAACAGAAATATTTTATGGACATACCTTCGATAGGTTAGCCGTTCAAATAGGTAACTGTAATTTAGTTTTAGAATTAATTTGTTTCTCACAATTTCAAGCTTTTACAAAACACAACATGGAGACATATCTCTACGAAATGTTTGCATCAGGATAACTCTGTAATACGACTATCAACGTCGTGTTTACTGCTAATTGTTCAGCACCTACATAAGGGATGAATTCCGAAATTAAATATTTTTGGCTGCTAATCTTAATTTTATTTATCCAGCTATGCAAATGGGACTTAATCGTCAGAAACTCTACACAGCATTATAGAAATTCTACTACAACAAAATTGTAACATTTTGTTACGAACTAATGTTAGACAACCTGTCAAAGACAGCTGCATAACCGAAGGTATATTCTACAGAAGTCCGAACGTTCCAGCAAACAGTAAAATATGCGTCATCTACATAGATAAATATGTTCTCTATGGTCATCTATTTAATTATAGGGTATATATAAGATCGGTGATGAATGTAGGAGTTAGTTTATATCAAAATGTCGTATATAAATCATCTCGTGTATAGTTAGTTGCTCACTACGTTTTGAAAGTCCTATAGAAAATATAAATTTGTGTTATGTAAACGTGTATATTGTACCGCCAGCTTGTAGAATACATAAATGGACAAAGGTGTAATAAATCAATTATAGTAGTGTTAGTGTTGTTAAGAAGACTTGTGGTTAAGGATTTAGTTTAAGATGATATTAGTGCTTGTCAATAGCATTAGTGTGATAGTGCTTCATTGTTAATTGAACTGAAAACATCTATCAATAAGATATATACTGTTAATTAGACTTGTGAATAGTGAGTAATAAAGACTTTTGTTACTACTTGTTTTAAATTAGTAAAACGCGTTATAGTAGCCCGCTACAATATGTTTCAATAGTAATAACCGAATAAAGACAAATCGTAACAATATTTTAACAATATACCATTAATAACTCTATTTTCAAAGTAACGTATTGCACTCTTTTATGAAGCAGTTTCATGACAACGAACTCTGATACAAACATTTGCAAAAAGACAATGCCAGACCATTCTACTCAAATAACAATTCTGTGCATTTTCGAGAATGTATTGGCGATAATTGAGAATTTTATAACATTCATTTATACCTTTTTACACCGACATATTTAAACTATACATAATAGTTATTTATTATACAAGGAAGAAAGGCACTAGATTTTAGCTCGAGGTGTGTTTGTCTCCTGACGCGAAGCGTAGGGGGACAAAACACCGAGAGCTAAAATCTTACATTTTTACCCGTGTATATGTAGTAATCCGTAGTGGTTTTAAATCGATTTCTCTTTGGTTAATGATTATTACGAATATTATAGTGTACATTTCAATATTTGAAGGTATTTGTTAGAATAGCTCAATGACCACTTGCAGGTTTCTGAACGCATTTCGTGACGTCAGAATTTAAATTATAAAAGGGCACATGCGTAGGGGATAATCGATATAGTCGACAGGGTTAACGGACTTTGTTTTTAGATTTCAAGGTGGCAAGTTAAAAGATTTCACTTGGGTATTTTTATTAAAGGTAATGTGTTATGTTGATAATTAGTTGCTATTTAAAGTAATCTGATTACATCTGGTAATTCCAGTCTTGTTTTGAGTGTGATGTTGGTACTTAATGTAAAACTGTTAGTTATTTAATTATTGAAGGAAATATTTATGTTACCAGTTGCTTTTGGCTTAGAATTTTATGCTGGTGGTTTTACTTATGATGTTTAATATGTAATTTTATGAGATTTAGGCTTTTATTGAACCTGTTTATGTATAAATGAGTGTAGTTTGGTTTAAAAACCTAAAACTAATATTTATTTATCAGAATTGTTTATTTAGTATCTAAATGAGGGTAAAACTAATATTTGTATATTTGAAATAATGTTTATTTAGTATTTAATACAGAGTTGTAATTCCAATTGCATTGCACCTTTTACCGAATCAATAGTAAATGTATCCTTACTGTGATTTTACGAGCTAGTACCTACATCATCCTTTAGATATATTGAATCAAATTATTAGGCAAGTTTGAATATGAACAGTATTATATTTCTACGTTATATTTGTTTTGGTTCTAAGATAGTAGTTAAATTAACCACAACCTTGTTGTGTATATTTTTGTTTGTAACTTGCAATGCCACAATGTGTTTAATTTTTAAAAAGTACGTTTCAACCGATGCAATCATAATGAATAATTTTTAACGTTTGCTTACTAGATTTAATATATTTAACTAACGTGCATTTATTTAAAGATTTAGCGCCTAAATCTGGGCTTGTATTTGTGCTATAGAATTTTGGGATATGTATTTGCTGCCAACATATTTAATAATGTTTGATATATTTATATTTCATTTGACATTTTTATCATGTGTAATCGGTATATTTCAGCATATTAATCACATATTCCACTGCATCGTTTTTATCTCGGTTTAAACTTAATGATATGTTTTGTTTTGTTTATATTATTATCTAGCCTATGTTCCTATATAATTAATTAGTAAATGTTTGTGATAATTGTTGTGATGTAATTAAATTGAATCTCTGGTATGACCGACCATCTCGTGCCTTTCGCGTTTGCAGTTACGACTATATTAGAAATAGTCTATTCAATAATTAGCGCCTTTTTAACTATGCGCAATCACATCATAAGTTCATTTCAGCGATTCATGTCGTCTTGTCAATGTACTTGTAGTTGTACTCTTGCAAATAATAGAAAGTCGGCTAGCTTTTGTGAAATATTTTGTAACACAGGCTGGAAACTGTTAACGCATGTATGTGGGCACGTGTGATTGAGCCTTGTTGAATATTACTAACATTTTATGTCAGTGCGGGGAGGAACATTGGTAGTCAAGGCAGATTTTTACCTCCCTGATGTCCCTCCTCTTAAATTTTAGCTGGGTAGAAGAGACTAGTAATAGTTGACATCCCGTCAAATTCAATGTTGGTGATCTGGGTACTTGTACGTTACCCGTCCTTGCCGAGATGTGCCAAATACAGTTGGAAGTGTGAGGGTGTTTGGGGTTTTCTCTGCCGTGCTCTTTCCCCAATCGCTCAGGTTGAGTACGGCACTGTTTGCTTTAAATGTCATTTTTCTATGCTTTCATGCGAATGACCTATTTATTGGTTATTCTTTTGGATTAAAAGTAAAGTTAGGTAAATGCAGTAGTTTTATTTCAAACCTTCTCGCCTTAACGTCATCTTCCCAGTGCGAATTTGCGTTGCATTATAACAACACAACGTAGGAGTCGTCGAGCCACTGCTACTATATGTTAGATCACAGAGCCCGGTGTGCCGCATATAGAGGACGTTTGGGTCAGCTTTTAGGTCGATTACACTACATATAATACATTATTTTTTTCAGGCAAAACGATAATTTAATATTGAAATAGTATATTGTACAACGAGCATGGAATGATGCCCATTTCTCACGAGTATCATACGAGTGAAAAATGGGCATTCCATGCGTGTTGTACACTATACTTTTTCTACGACTGTAGTACGTACTTTTTAAATGTGATACCTCTTTTGTTAATATTATAAAATACATGGTAAGTATAGGAGTATACATTTTATTAATATCATAAGTTTATTATCGTTTGTGAATATACATAAATTCAAAGAAAAGTACAAATTTATCATAATAAAAGTAAATAAATTGATTTAAGTTTAGTTTTTAGATTCATTATTATTAACAATATTAAAGGTTACATTGCAATTATTAAACGTCATTGTAGAAGGTGTTTTCCCAAAAACTAAATTTTCTTGACGTTGGAAATTCTTGTCTTTGGACATTGATGGAACATTTGATGTGCTATCAATTGAATTTTGTATTATGTTGCCTACATTCAACTTATTTGTTAAAGAATCGGCTATATAGTTTTCGGCGACTGATGTTGATTTCCAGCTACCGTGCCTTTTTAAAGATGTTGTATCTTCTCCAGCATCTACAAGAATAGTGGCGGAAGATCTCCGGAAGCAATGACCAGTATATAATTTCGGATTGGGTAGTTTTAAATACGTTGCAATTTGATTTCCCATAGCACCAAATTTATTGATACCCACTTTCTGTGTGGTGCATTTTCCTTTCTGATAATTTAAGAAAAAACTAGGATCGCAAACATTTGATGGACGTAGATTCCAGTATTTTTTGGTGATTTCATAAAAATTACTCGTTATCGTAAAGCTGCGTATAATTTTTGTTTTCGTGTCGGGAACTGTAACTAATATCGCAGAACCCAATTCCGTGAAATGAGTAATCTTCATCTGATGTAATTCCTGTCTGCGGCAAGCACCCATAATTCCCATAATTAATGCAGTCTGTAACAATATAAAAATAGCTATAAACACGTATTATTCTCCTAAGTTAATATTACATACTTTTGTCAGAAGAAACTGTTGATCCGGAGCCTCAGTAATAAATTTATTTATTTCCTCTGTTGTAAAAATTTTTGATTTTTTCGATTTATAACCGCTTGACTTCCGTTTGAGAAACGCTCTTAATTTTTCATACTTTGATATATCTACATTATGATGGATGGTGAGACTTGTTCTCAACATAGAATAATGCGTCCACAATGTCAGAGATTTATACTTATTAGATAATTCATTAAAGTACGCAATTAAAACATTTTCAGAATAAGATGTTGTCTTTTGATC